>CM041777.1:44315849-44348969 GCA_023374045.1 Limonium bicolor
TATGCAATTGCTATAGCAACTTTCTCAGTTTCTGGATTCACTCCTCATCACTAGATGGTAGCACCAAAGACTTACAAGGATTTTTTATTCGTTTGAAACTATATGGATTGGGTAGAATAAGAAGACTGATTGATTCCATCAAATAAAACGCCGCTAGATTGTAGGTGGAGAGCAATTCGATTAATAAGGGTGATTTCTGAACGAAAATATGTGAAAGTTTGAATCATCGAATTAGGATTCAGTTCTGAATCACCGCCTCATCAAATTCAATTTATTCGGCAATTTCAACTAGCAAAAAAACTCTATTCGTAAGTGGAACAGGTCTAACGCACACGAGTTGCAAAAGTATGGGGAAAGAAGAGGTGGAAAACATAAAAAATGAGAAAAAAGAGTAACCTTGAGAAGAAGAGGAGACAGTGGTTGGAAGCTTTTTCTTCTTCCGATCCAGCAAAACAGCGAGCAACAAAGACGGTACAAGATTCACATGGGCAAGTGTCGTCGTCCACCTCTTCCTCTACGATTCGGCTTTCACGGAATGTGATTGAAGAGAAATTGAAAAGATAGAGCAGGGTTAGAGCTATTTTTCAGTCGGGGGTTCTATCGACGAGAATGAAGAGAGAAGAGCAGTGAGTCAGTCGTTCACGGTAGCCCTAATACCAAGTTGAAATCCCACAAAATATGGTATCAATTCAGTTCAGTTAACCCAACAAACAAATCTAGCCCTTCATTGTTATTTTTTCTGATCTAATGGTTAGGAATGTGTCCAGAATGATTCAGGGACTATTAGTAGTCCATAATATTATCTATATTCATTGAGTTAGGGTTGAGAGATTAATAAAGTAAACACAAAACTAATTATATTTTGGGCTAACCAAAACCCGGTCCAGCAGCTTAGCATAGGGAGCAAATAAGAAAAGGGCACGTGACATTTATTAACGGTAAAGAAAAATTAAGTGACGGATGTAAAACTGTGTAAAGTACATGGTGGGTAATTTAAATTCCCAACCCACATGGATGGGATGTGAAATTTGGCCAAACCTCATGGATGGGGATGTAATTTTCCTTTTTCTTTTTATGGACGAGAAAACAAAAGCACAAACCATCCTTTGCCTTTATATCCGTAAACGGACCACACTTAACGGGTCGATTTTTTTTGACAAATAATAAACGATGACACTTCAATAAAAAATAGGTGCTCAAAATCGATGATAATTAAGTAGTACACATAAATGTTCATTTTAAGGATGAGCTTTAAGAAATTTTTTAAACCTTCAAAAAAGTTATATTTTTTATATCAATTTTTATATATTTATTATGTCATATTATGTAATTTTGTAAATAATTTTCACACAATAAAATAAATAGATATATATATATATTTGTGATAATAATTTTTTAACTATCAAAAATACTTAGAATGTGTCCGTCGTTGGGAGAGTGAATGTTTGGGTACCTAAATTTAAAAATTATTGTGACTGCGAATATCATAATATTTTGTGAATAATGATGATTGTGTATTCTAAAAAATTGACTACATATTTTTCATAATGACTACATAAACTAAAAAATTGATCCACAAAACCAAACCTGAGTTATTTTAAAGACTGGGGACATCGTCCCTTTTGAGGTATTTTGGAAGATGGGGGATATTCACAATGGTTTTGAGTTTCTTAGCACATCCGTAGTTGTCATGTCATCTAAAAATTATATTTAAGGGAAAATTCACAAAATACCACTGTTTGAGTTTATAATTCATAAATACCACTGTTTTTTTTCGTAATTCAACTTTAAACATGTTTAAATGTTGTCCAAAATTGATGAAACTTTACATGGACGATGCTAAAGTGTTATATTTTGGTCCAATATCAAATTTGGTTTTTAAGTTCATATGTAACATATGGGACCCAATGAACATGTGACCCTTTTCATATTATGCACCTTTGTATTGTAGACAGTGTTATAAATGAATGAATTCTATTTTCTCAACAAAAAAAACGGATGTGACTACCGTCACCTTCACTTTTTAATTTTAATTTTTTTAATTAAACAAAGTAAAATTTTATGATTTTTTCCTATATAAAAGAAAAAGCAAAGCACACTTTTTTAGGTACTAAAGGGACGCACTTTTAATCTCTATGGTACTAACTTGCCAATTAAATAGAAACATCAAGATGGTGGTTGTGTTATGCATTTCCAGCCCAAAGAAATCGTAACAGTTTGTAAACGCTGATAGAGAAGTATATAATGCGACAATATACAATCTGGTGTAAGTACGATTTTGCATTCTTTAAAGCGATTGATTTCATGTAGAAGACCAGTAGGGGATCTAAGTGAAGAACCCTCCAAAAAGATCAATCTTATAAGAGAAACCCACTAGCACTTAAGAACTAATATTAAGTCTCACCCATTCACATGAGTGTTACAGACCACAACATTACCATGGTTATTACTAAGTTTTTTTCTCTTTTAAATCAATCCACATGTTTTCATAATTGATCTTTGATAAGATAAAGGCTTGGAAGCTCTCTTCTCTTTGTTTTATATTCTAGATGCAAGTTTTTCTAGCCTTTCCTTAAAAAATAGTGGTATCCTTAATTCTCATATGATTTCGTCTCCAACCTCGAGTCTCGTCGAGAAGCTACATACATGTTTGCTCTGGCTTAATTGAAAATTTCATCCAATTGTTTATTCATATGGGTATTAGTAAAAAGTTTCGTTAATCCATTTTCATTGATACTCAACTTTGGCTAGTGATAGTAGTTGTAGTAATTGTTTTCAGACCCTGGTTGGTTTGGCCCATATGGCTTTAATTTTTAATTAAGTGCTCTTTTATGTATTGATAAATTTGGATGTAATTAATGACTCGTAAATCTTTCGGTTTATTCAAAAATTCATTTCATTATAAAGATGACAACAAAATCAAACAGTAAAAATCCACAATTTCATTAATGGAGTTATTAGCTTGTGTCCGGGAAAATGACGTTTGTATAAAAATATTGTTCACTATATTATAAATGTAAGAAAAATAGCGTAAAAGTACATGTGAGCCAACTTGCAAGTACACTTAAAGCAGAGGGGCAGTCAATTAGCCAAAAATTCATTTCATCATAAAGATGACAACAAAATCAAACAGTAAAAATCCACAATTTCATTAATGGAGTTATTAGCTTGTGTCCGGGAAAATGACGTTTGTATAAAAATATTGTTCACTATATTATAAATGTAAGGAAAATAGCGTAAAAGTACATGTGAGCCAACTTGCAAGTACACTTAAAGCAGAGGGGCAGTCAATTCATCACCGGATAGCAAACAAAAGAAAAAGTTCCTCATTAGCTAGCGGTCCACTAGGATCCTTTTTTTGTCTTCTATGTACCTAATATCTCTGCTGCAAGCGCCCGCTAATCATTGGATGATTAGTCATTGGATTTTGGTTAATTTAAGTTCAATCGGCAGTGGTAGGCGCAATTTGGGGAGTTAATTTAACGACAGATCCATATAATGAGAATCCAATATATGGAGGGTAATGGTGGAGAATAGAACAAGAATTTAGAGAACAATCGGTGTTAGCTAAAACCGCATGTAGTCATTCTGGCTACATTCACTACTACATAATTGTAGTATGCCCACACTTTTAAGTTCAAATTTTATACACAAATAAAATGTGAAAAATTAATTCCTTCACTTATAAGTGTCTTCATAGATGTAGAGATATTAGAGATCTATGTATTTTATATATACATACTTGTATCTACATTTAGTATAAGCTCTTTATATAGTTCCACAAACAAGTGTAACTAAATACAGTGGTTATATTAAAAAATTTACTACACTTTATTAAGTGGGGTTTAAAAAAATGTCATTATCCATATTTTTTGTAGTAGTGATTTATGACATGGCAAGTAAAAAATCACAAATAAACAATATCTATCTTTCTCCAAAGCGACAATCTGTTCGCCGTGTTTGAGGCTGTGCCGTGTTTGAGAGCTAAATAATTGTTGACCTGGCAAGTAAAAAGAAAAATATATTTAAAAAAAAGTAAAACTGACGCTACTAATGGTTATAGTGCACAAACATAAAATAAAACTTGTACAGATGGTCATACAAATCTGTACAAATATTCATTAAAACATGTACATCCTCACATAAAAACATGTACATCCTCGCATTAAAAACATACAGATGGTCACATAAACCTGTACGAATCATTAAATATGTACATCCTTAGATTAAAACCTGTACATATAAGGGAGAAAACTTGTACAGATTGTCATACAAACATGTACACATGTTCATTAAAACATATTGATAGGATCGAGGTGCTAACCGAGTAGGTCTGAGGTGTTAGTCTCAGACCAACCCTGCTTGGAGAACAAGTATTTGCAGAAGATAATGACACAGAAGATTTTGTTTAAACTTAACAAGATAGGATTCTGCTTGTATTGAAATTCAATGTGAATTACAACCTAGCTTCCTATCTTGGGATTCGACAGAAGTATTATGTCTCATCCACACTCGCTCTACTCTCAGCTTAGATCAATGCGTAACAAGGAGTAAAGGGGAGTGTTCTATGTGTGCTCTCTAGATAAGAAATACCTAAGCTAATTGACTGAATCTCACTAATATCTCTCGAAATGTTTTCTCTCTCAAACAATCCTTTTTCTCTCTCTTTAAAGCTTAGTCTCGGATGCGTAATTTATCTAATTACAGATCTTTGCTTATATACAACTTAAAGGCATCCTAAAATCTCGGAAGTGACATCATGGAGCAACGTCTTGAATTAGGTGCGCAAGTATCGGAGGCACTTGTTGAAGCACGATCTCCATAACACTTTTCGTCTACGTCTCCGTGAAAGTCGGAGTCGACTGGTTCTAAGTTCGCACCATAGGTTGATCAGGAGTGGGTGCAGAGCTACTTGTGCTGGAAGAACTTGAGGGCTAGTGGTTATGTAGTGTGACTCTGACTAAGGAGGCAATCATCTGCAAAGCCAAGTCTTCAATAAAATTCCCCCTTTTTGCTGATGATGGCAAACTCAGTATATCCAGCGCGAACTTTAGTGGTCTCAACGATTGTACCTGAAAAGAACAAGGCGGAGCAACTATCTCGGGAGAATAACTCACTGTTTGTTCCCCTTAAGCAAATATTCCCCCTCAAGATAATGCAGTTAAATAAGAGATGATAAAAGTAGAATACGTAACTACTTCATAATCTACTTAACAGAGAATATAAAACCAAATCCAAAGCATAGTGAGGCCATCAGAGGCACTCGGTGTTCACACGTAGCTGCCCGCATAAACCAGCCGCGGGATACACCGCTTCCTTCGTTTGCCAACATCAGGGGGAGACGCATGAGCAATATCAAAAAACAGAGTATCCGAATGTCACATAACAAACCACCATAGCAACAAAAAATAAAATGTTTCAAGAGCCAGTCATCCTAGGTACTATGGGTTAAGAGGGAGTGGGGCAAATGTTAGACATCTCCTTGGTCCATTCCTGTGTCAGTAGCCGGCTCTCTGTCTTCCCCCGAAACCTCAGCATCATCCATCTTGTTTGCAGCTGCAAGCGCCACAGAAAAAGTGTCTCTGAACTCCTCGACCAGGTGCTTGACCCCTCCTTCAAATATGTTCATCGTCTTCTTATGATTCGAATTGAGGACGCCGATGAGCATGTCTATCTTTTTGGTGAGGGTAGCCAGGTTTTCTTCAATCATAGTAACTCTATCAGCGAGAGTTAAAGTGTCGGGAGTGGGTGTTGGTTTTGGAGGAGAGTGTTTTTTGAATGTGGGATTTGGTCTGGAGACAGACTTGGTCTGAAAGGACGAAGTTTTGTTGTACAGAATCTGACCAAGTATGTCAGTTTTAGTTATACGGCTGGGTTCGGAAGGATCAAATATGATGCCACAGTGGAGGAGGAGTTTTGGTAACCAGAAGATATACCCCAGAGAGTGTCGGGGTGAAGAGATAGTTGAGGCTATGTGATTGAGGATGAATTTGGGTAGGTTTATTCTTTGATTGTGGATTAGGCAGTACATGATTGGAAGGTCAAGAGGCATGACAAACTGGTTTCCTTCTTTTCTAGCGATGAGGTTTTTGATCACCAAGGTGTGGAGCATTTGGTGAGTATTTGAAAGAGCGGGTCGGTCTAAGGAGTGACCGACGCGGCTATTTGGTAGAAAAAAAAAATCATAAACCTTTTTCACAGAGATAAACCCTAAATCAGGAAAGCCAGCCCTATCATAAAATTCTAGTCCAGAGGTTAGTATGGCCAAATGAGTTGCAATAGCTATAAAATCAAGGATAATGGAAGTTTCATGTACTTCGTTCATTATTTTTCCCTTCCTGATGATGCAGTTCTGGTAGAACTGGTAGGCCTCGTCTTTGTGGAAGGTCTGGATGCCGTGAAACAGATGGATCCAGTTCTGAAAACAGAACATCTCTTCGAACATGGTGAAGCCCATTGAATGAAGCCACTCAAGGTCCATCAGTTTGCCTTTAACCATATTTTGTGATTCGGCGGAGTCATCAGTCGGCAGGGAGTAGACCGCGTTGTGGGTATCAATCAGACCTAGCCTTGGAGGTGGTGTTGGAGGGACGGACTCAATCTTAGGACATAGTCGCTTTCTTGTGGAAATGGTGGTAGTGTCCGAGTCAGCTTGAGTAAATGAGTTGGTTGCGCTTCGAGTTTTCTCTAGAGCGGGTGCTGGGATTACCGGAGAAGGTGGAGTGACCATGACGACAGGAGTTGACTGAGAAGATGTCGGTTGGCTTTTGGCTTTTGATCGAAGAGTTCTAGTGGTTGGAGGACAGGGAGCACTGGCTTTGGTTCGTCGAGTTTTCTTTGGGGGAGGTGATTACTCAGGAGCAGAGGGTTGGGCTTCAAAGGTAGGTTCAGTGTCGGGATTCTTGGTTTGTTTGAAGGGAGATTCAGGTTTTGGGTTTTTGGATGGGGGCTTAGCAGGGGGCTCGACGGACCCAAATTGAATTTGCTCATGTTGTGGAGATTTTGTTATCGTGTCTGGAGTCGGGATGATTGGGGTTGTTGGTGGTGTTGATTTCTTGGTGGGAGATGGTGTGGTTTCCGATTTTTATGGTGACGGCTTGGGGTTTATGGTGAGAGTTAGTTCAGTGGAGGTTGTGGGAAGAGGAGTGGCGAGAGGTTGAGTGTCGATGGACATTTCGGGGGCAACGACAGTGGATGTGGAGGTGGATGTTGGTGTTTGTTTGGCTTGGAGGGCGGAGAGCTTATTGATCAGAGCTTGAAGAATGTAGGGTTTGGGTTAGTGGCCATGGTTTGAGGGGTGAGGAAGGCAACATGGATTGAAGTCGGAGAAAGCAAGAGTAGGGTGAAGGTTGTGTGAGGGTGCTGGGTAGAAGAAGATGAAAAAGGCGAAAGCTCTGTAATATAGACTCTATGGTTTTGTCAGGAAAAAACTTTGGATTGGGCGAGAAAGGTTGTCGCAGATTGAAGGGCTAAAATTTTGCGGTTTGTTTTTCGTAAAGGAAAAATTGAGTTTCATGCTCTGGTGTTTCTTTATTTGACAGACATACTAAGTCAATAGACATACTCATGCATATTACCCAAGATATGGTTAAACAAGAGAAGGAGATACAACCTTAGCTAAGTCATACGAGTCATACCTAGTTGTGAACGTAGAGTTTCAAATGGACCTCGTTGCAACGGTTTAGTGAATATGTCTGCAAGTTGATCAGAAGTGGGAACGTACTCTAGTTGTACCAACCCTTTTTTAATGCAATCTCTTAGGAAGTGGTGACGAATCTCTATGTGCTTTGTCCTGGAATGATGAACGGGATTTTTAGATAAATCAATAGCACTTATTGTTGTCACAAAAAATTGTAGTACATGTAGGAGGGATGAGATAGTCCTGTAGTTGTCATTGAATCCATAGTACTTGTGCACAGCAAGCAGCTGTAGAGACATATTCGGCTTCGGCAGATGACAAAGCGACTGTGTTTTATTTCTTGGAACTCCCAGCTACAAGACAAAGTCCTAGAAATTGTGCGGTGCCAGACGTACTCTTTCTGTCTAACAAAGAGCTTGCAAAGTTAGAGTCACTGTAGCCCATTAGTGTAAAATCAGGGGTACTCGGATACCAGAGGTACATGTCCTGAGTGTTTTTGAGATAGCGAAAGATTCGCTTGACACTTTGCAAGTGGGATTATTTTGGATTTTCCTGAAATCTTGCAAAAAACATACAACATAGAGAATATCAGGTCGACTTGTTGTTAAGTATAACAAGGAACCTATCATACCTCGATATAGTGTGGCATCAACAGCGATCCCTTTCTCATCGAGATGAGGTTTTTCAGTTGCGGACATCGGAGTAGGGGTTGCCTTGGAGTCCTGCATCTTGTATTTGATGAGTAGCTCTTGTATGTATTTTTGTTGATGGATTTGAGTGCTGTTTTCTTGTTGATTGATTTGTAGACCTAAGAAGAATTTTAATTCTCCAAGGGCACTCATCTCAAACTCTTTACTCTTTAGATCAGAAAAGAAAGTACATAATTCTGGCATAGTGGATCCATAGATTATATCATCTACGTAGATCTGGACAATGAGTATGTCTTCACTTTTTGGTGAGAGTAAAAAGAGTTTTGTCAACCTTACCTCGGATTAACCCATGAGACAACAAGTAAGAGGATAGACATTCATACCATGCCCATGGATCCTGTTTTAATCCATATAATGCTTTGTCTAACTTGTAGACGTACTCGGGGTGGATTGGATCTTCAAATCCCGGAGGTTGAGTAACATAAACATCCTTGTCGATGTAGCCATGTAAAAATACAGTCTTGACATCCATTTGATATAACTTCATGCCTCGATGAGCTGCATAAGCCACAAGTATGCGAATAGCTTCAATTCGAGCGTCTGGGGCATAAGTTTCATCATAGTCGATTCCTTCCGCTTGAGCGTATCCTTGAACCACGAGTCGGGCTTTGTTACGAGAGATATTCCCTTGATCATCTAGTTTGTTTCGAAACACCCACTTGGTACTGATTAGTTTATGGTTTGTTGGACAGGGAACAAGTCGCCAGACTGAGTGCCGTTGCAGAGAGTGTAGCTCTTCTTGCATTGCAAGTATCCAGTCATGGTCACCTAGGGCTTGTTGGATATTTTTGGGTTCAATTTTCGAAATAAAGGCATTAAATGCACAGAGATTTTGATGAATTTTGCTACGTGTTTGAACACCTTTTGTAGGATCACTTAGTATTTGGGTGATTGGAGCTGAGGCTTGTTGGAATTTTCTTGTGGAGCTTGATAATTGGGTAGTGGAGATTTCAGGTGTTTGGGTAGTTGGAGGAGTGGTTATGGTGTGTGGGTTTGTGGGTTGAGGTTGTTGCTCATCAGTGGGAGTAGGTGAGGCATCTTTGAACGAATCGTCAGGGTCGTCGTCACTGTCGGAGGAGGAGTCTGTCTGAAGAGGTGTTTGGGGAAAAGGTATGGTTGCTACGGGTATTTCGATAAAAGTTGTGTCTTGGGTATCTTCATGAGGTTCTTGAGGGGTATTTTCACAGTCACCTAAATTAGAAAGTTCTTCAAAGTGAATGTGAGGACTTTCTTCAAGGAATTTTGTGCGTTTGTTGAGTACTCTATAGGCTCGGTTTTGTGATGAGTAACCAAGGAAGATTCCTTCATCGCTTTTGGAGGCAAACTTGCCTAGGTTATCTTTTCCATTGTTATGAATAAAGCAGCGACAACCAAAGCGACGTAGATGGCTTACTGAAGGAGGTCGTCTTTTGATGATCTCGTATGATGTTTTTCCAAGAAAAGGGATGGATAGAAGCTCGATTCAGTATGTATGCAGCTGTGTTGATGGCTTCGGCCCAGTATGAGGTTGGTAGGTTACTGTCAATGAGCATTGTTCTTGCCATTTCCACTAGAGTGCGATTCTTTCGTTCCACCACTTCGTTTTGTTGTGGAGTACGAGCAACTGATGTCTGATGCACTATTCCTTTTGTCTTGCAAAACTCTAAAAACTGGATATTGCAAAATTTTGTACCATTATCAGAATGAATTGTTTTGACAAAGGTAGACAGTTTGTTAGTAATCATGTGAAACAAGGTTTCAAATTCAGAAAATGTCTCCGACTTGGTTTTAAGAAAGAGTACCCATGTCCAGCGCGAGTAGTCATCCACAATGACTAAGACATACTTCTTACCACTTTTGCTTTGAACACACACTAGTAGAAAAAAGATTTTATGTGACGCCATTTAAACCACGGTTTTAGTGGGAACCGTGGTTTAAACATTACCGCGTGACTTTATACGACGGTTGGTCAGAGAACTGTGGTTTTTAGGTGTTATAAACGACGGTTCTTGCGAAACCGTCGTTTATAGTTTCGGCGGTGAAACAATAAACCACGGTTAAGGTTTAACCGACGTTTTTCTTGCGCCTCGTTACATTTTAAACGACGGTTTCTTACAAACCGTGGTTTAAAACCGGTACAGTGACGACTTTAAACGACGGTTTCTTACAAACCGTGGTTTAAAACCGGTACAGTGACGATTTTAAACGACGGTTTTTGAGGGAACCGTCGTTTAAAACTCTTTAACTTAAAACCCGCCCCGACCTAATTTCTTCTTCCTCGCTCGATTTTCCCTCTCTGCTCTGAATTTTCCCGGCGATCTTCAGCTCCTCAACTCGCCGTCGCCCCACCACCTCCCCACCACCCTCGCCGTCGTTACCTCTGCTTCATCTTCCAATCTTCTCGCCCGCCTCTGCTTCATCTTCCAATCTTCTCCGTCGCCCGCCTCTGCTTCGTCCCTTCTCCGTCGCCCGCATCTGCTCCCGCCATCTTCTCCGTCCAAGTCCAGCTCGCCTCCGACCTGCGCACGGCCCAGTGAAGCACGCTCCACCGCCCCAACCTCCCTCTCGCCTGAATCGCACGCGACGCCCCCCTATCTCTTCGGTAATTAAACTCCAAGTTTTAGCAATTTTTTGATTAGTGTGGCTGATTATGCGTACTGATATACATATAATATGTCTGCCTTTGAAGTTTGATATCTGTGTGGATGTGTATATCTATACCGACAATAAGATAGCAGCTAGGAAAAATAATAGGGAGTCACGAGCAGTTTGTCTGTGTGAATATATATAGGCATGTTATTAGCGGAAGTGAATGTGTATTTATATATGCATGCGCATATTAAACTAGTAATAGCAGTGAATTGAAAATGTTTGTTGGCTACTAAACTTTCTAACGTGATGTTCTGTACAAATATGAATAGGTGGGATCGGGTGTGAGTATATAATGCATATCAATAATCGAAAGATGGTAGCCAGTCACGCCTAGCTATATGTTGAGTGTAAATATATTTACATGCATATCAACAACCGGGTACAGCAGCCAAAGAAAAAAAAAAGAGATGATGGGACCGAGAGAGAATGTGTATATAGTATATATATATATATATATATATATATGTATATATATATATTTGTATTTTTTTTTTTCCTAGCTGCTATGTTACTGATATGCATATATATTTATACACACACTGCCTGAAGGTCCTGGCTTGGTTTGGCGATTTGTAGGTTGCTTCAAAGGGAAATTGCATTGTTCTCCCGCTGCCTGAAGGTCGTGTTCATCCTCCACCATCGCTGCCCATCCACCGCCGGAGTCTCATCGCCACTCTGGTAATTAATTTGTAAAACTTTAGCATTTATTTGCAGCCCAACTCCATTATTATTGTTTGTTAATTGGTTAGTGTCTTGATCCCCGCCCTTAATATCCCTAAGTGTCTGTGCATTTTGCTGCGAATGATGCTTAAATGTCTGTGTGTTTTATTGAGAATCACTTGAACCTTGATCTGATGCTGCTATTGTGTTTGTTTTTGCCAAAAAAAGTGTGGGGTATCTAAAAATACGCAATGGTCATGCCAAATTTTTTCCAGAATTAAACCTTATTCTAAGTTCATTGGATAGGTGTTACTACCCACGGTTGGATTGTCCACTTGTCGCACTAATTGTTGCTGCCCCGTCAACCTCTGCCACCGGTTTGCGTAATCAGAACCCACGGTAAAACACTTGCATTTCTGATTATGATTTTAGAAAGAAATACTTATATGTATGTACATATATATAATATATTGTCACAAATAAACGTTATACTAAATTCTATTTGTATTCTGAAATCATTAGAATATATATTTGCATAATGTGGTGAAATGTGAGATTAATGTTGTTGCTACTATGTTTGTTTCTGCCTTAAAAAAATGTGGAGTATCTAAAAATACGCAAAGATCATGCCAAATTTTTTCCAGAATTTAACCTTATTTTAATTTTATTGAATAGGTGTTTCTACGGTTGAACAATCCCTCTTCTTCCCATTTGTGACTTGATCATCCGTACTCATTGGGTTAGTTTTTTAAAAATGTTTCAATAACATGGTTTATTCAAAATATCTTCGTTTGTTTATTTGTTCAATTCATATTTTTTTTCAAATTAAAACCTTATATTCTAATTTCATTTACTATATGCATACTTGTCTGTCTGATAATAATTCGTATGGTTTGCTGAGAATTAATTTTGCTGCTACTGTGTTTGTTTCTGCCTTTAAAAAATGTGGAGTGTCTAAAAATACGCAAAGGTCATGCCAAATTTTTTCCAGAATTTAAGCTTTCTTCGTTTGTTTAATATGTTCAATTATTCAAGTTTTTATAAAATTAAAACCTTATTCTAATTTCATTGAATAGGTGTTATATACTGCGCGCAAGAGCATTTGCCTACTTCTCCTTCTTCTGTGCTGTTCGCGCTAGCTGACCATCCAGTACTCATCAGGTTGGTATTTAAAATGTTTCAATTTATTTTTGTTTTCTATTAAACAATGGAAAATCAATTCAAACATAGAATTACCTGTCTGAGATATACCTGATAGAGGTATGTCTTAGATAGTCCCTGTTGGGACTATCCAATGACCTTTGCTCTCACCATCTAGGTTGTGAATGAGTTAATAATATACAGTAGTTCAGTGATAATTTCAGCAGCATTACCCTAGTGTTCTTCTAGTGTACATATATATATGTGAATTGAAACGATTCGTATATATATATCTACACTAGGAGAACTGTAGGGTAATGCTGCCGAAATTATCACTGAACTACTGTATATTATTAACTTGTTCCTAGGTGAGATCGTAGGTGATTGGATAGGTTTAGGTTGTTAAATCTGTAAATAAAAAAAGAGGAGATCAATGGAACGAGTTCACGACATCTGGTGTGTGTTGAAAAAGGAGATGGAGCGCTCAGTGATGTACAGTGACAGATTGGACATCAAGTACCTACAAGGGGTCAATAAATTTTGCAAAGTCCTTGTTGACAATCTTAAACCAAGGGATAAGGGATATATTCGATGTCCTTGTGTCGATTGCAAGAACGACTTCAAATACCGAGGTGTGGACAAGATTAAGGATCATCTGATTCGCAGAGGGTTTACAGATGATTATGAAGCCATAACAATACTGCATGGTCAACATTCAGTACAAGTGTTTGAATGTGCTGATAACGTTGTTGCAGAACAATCAGAAATGGATGCTTCACACGATTTTGGGGATACTCAAGATGATTCACTAGGTAGTGATTCAGATGATCAGGAGGACCTTAATGCAATGATGGAAGATGTTGAACAACATTTTTCCAACAAACCCAAATCATTCGAAAATCTGATGGAAGCATCAAAGGAACCGTTGTACAGTGGATGTGAAACGCAAACACAAAACAAATTGAGCGTTGTCTTAAAACTATTCAATCTGAAGGCGAGACATGGATGGAGTGATGTCAGTTTTACAGATCTTTTACAACTGCTGAAGAATGTACTACCAAAGGACAATGTGATACCCACAACAACTTATGAGGCAAAGAAGTTAATGTGTCCGATGGGTATGGAATATAAAAAAATACATGCTTGTCCAAATGGGTGTATGTTGTATTGGAAGGAGAATGAGTTGGATGACCATTGCTCTGAATGTGGGGAATCACGCTATGTAAAAAAGGGTGACAGAAACCACATAAGCACTAAAGTGGGCTCTCCTGCGAAGGTGTTGTGGTATCTACCGATAATTCCCCGATTCAAACGTTTGTTTGCAGTTCAGAAAGATGCTGAGAACCTCCGATGGCATGCTACCCATAGAAAGGATGATGGTAAATTGAGACATCCAGCCGATTCACCACAATGGAGAAACATTGACAGAATATACCCTCAATTCGGTACAGACCCAAGGAACTTAAGACTTGGTTTATGCACTGATGGGATGAACCCTTATGGCACTTTGAGCAGTATACACAGTACTTGGCCTGTTTTATTGACAATATACAATCTGCCACCATGGTTGTGTATGAAACCCAGACATATTCTCCTCTCTCTGTTGATATCGGGTCCAAAACAACCGGGAAACAAAATTGATGTGTTTTTGCAACCACTTATTGACGATTTAAAATTGTTGTGGAATGAAGGTGCGACGGTGTATGATTCATATGGTATGGAAAACTTCACGCTCCGGGCTATGTTGTTTTGTACGATCAATGATTTCCCTGCATACGGTAACCTCTCGGGATACACAATTAAAGGAGCTCTAGCGTGCCCTATATGTGGAGATAGAACTTGCAGTATACGGTTAAAACACAGTGGAAAAAATGTGTACATGGGCCATCGGAAATTCCTTCCTAAAGGGCACAAATATCGTAAGATGACAAAAGAGTTTGATGGAAAAACGGATCATGCAGTCGCTCGACCACCACTATCTGCTGCTGAGACTTACAATCAGTTGAAGAATGTGGTGAACAACTTCGGTCCACCAATTAAAGCCACTGAAAAGAGCATCTGGAAGAAAAAATCAATATTTTGGGAACTTGAATATTGGCAACATTTAGAGGTGAGACATTGCATTGATGCTATGCACGTGGAGAAAAACATTGGTGAAAGTGTATCTGCGACACTACTAAACGTGAAAGGAAAGACAAAAGACCATTTAAAGGGTAGAAAAGATCTGGTTGAATTGGGTATACGAGAAGAACTCACGCCACAACAAAGAGGGAAAAGAACATTCTTGCCTCCCGCTTGTCATACATTATCCAAAGAAGAGAAAATAAGTTTTTGTAGTTCTCTTCGTCATATTAAAGTGCCATCCGGTTACTCATCGAACATAGCAAGTTTGGTATCAATGTCTGATCTGAAATTGGTAGGGATGAAGTCTCACGACTATCATGTGCTGATGCAGCACTTACTTCCGGTTGCTCTCCGTGGAATCCTTCCAGCTGATGTCAGGAAAACTATTACAAATTTATGTGTTTTTTTCAAAGGAATTTCGTGTAAAGTGCTTGATGTGGAGACGCTGGATAAACTACAGAATGACCTTGTGATCACCATGTGTCAGTTGGAAATGTATTTTCCTCCTTCGTTTTTTGATATTATGGTGCATCTACTTGTTCATCTTGTTAGAGAGATCAAACATTGTGGTCCGTTATACCTTCGATACATGTATCCGTTTGAGAGATATATGGGTATACTGAAAAAGAAAATGAAAAACCGTCGGCGTCCAGAGGGAAGTATAATTGAAGGGACAGTAACAGAGGAGGTAGTTGACTTCTGCACTCACTACTTACACGGTGTTGATGTTATTGGATTACCGAAAGCAAGACATGATGGCAGGCTTAAAGGGGTTGGTACCTGTGGGAAAAAATTATGCAGAGTTGATTTTGATACATTGAACAAGGCACATCTGGTTGTGTTGAATCATTCTGAAGTTGTTGAACCGTATTTCGATGCACACCTAGCCTACCTCAAAACAAAACACCCAACGATGAGTAATGCCAAATTAAAAAAAGAGCAGAATGCAACATTTGTTAAGTGGTTCAGACAGAAGGTGTTGTATGAAGATTCAAGGAACGTGGATGAAATGATCCAGTTGTTGGCACTTGGTCCAAATCTCGATGTGTTGTCTTATGAAGGATATGATGTAAATGGATTTTCGTTTTACACTGAACGTCAAGATTGTAAATCGACAAACCAGAACAGTGGTGTGCATCTTATCGCTTCACAAGACATTTTCACAGGAACAAATCGTAATACACTGAAGAACGAATATTATGGTGTTATTGAGGATATTTGGGTCTTGAATTACACTAGTTATGAAACTTGTGTATTTCGTTGCAAATGGGTGGACAACAAACAGGGATATCGTGAGGAGGATCATGGTATGAAGCTAGTTGATTTAACGACAGCGGCTCCTACTGATGAACCCTTTATCGTTGCATCAAAGGCAAAACAAGTATTCTACTGTCGTGATCAGTCTAATCCCAGATGGTCTATTGTAATGCAGAGTAAAAGATCGATAGTTGGGATTGATATTGTTGATGAGGATGAATACGACTGTGAAGATGAAACAGATGTACCTATTCGGTTGCCGATGGAGGTAGATAATGTAACTAATTTTGAATATCGAAGGTCCGACCACAACGAAGGATTGTGGATTGAACGATGAAATGTTATTTTGTAAGTTTGGTTGACAATATTATATTAATTATTTCATTTTTGTCATGTTTCAATATTTGATTCAGTAGATGTTCGTATTAACCTTGTTAATTGTTGATTATTTTTCAGATTATGGATCCTGACGATAGAGTCGAAGAGGACTTACTGTTGGGGTTGGATGATATTGACGATGACGTCCCTACTGAAGAACCACCAGCTACATACTTCGCAGGACACTCGGAAGGGACGTGGACCGACCCGTGGGTTGAAGGAGAAGAAAAATGCTCCCATCGATTTGTTCTGGGACAAGTACCTCCGACATTCTGGTGGGTCGAAGCAGCAGTTTGCTTCTTACTTGGGATTGATGGTAAAATCCCATTGTTCGATTAATAAGGATTGGAAGTATCAAGAAAAGGCAGACAAAGACATCATGTGGCAGATGGTGCAGAAGAAATACAATGTCGCGGCTGAACTTCGGAAGAAGATTGAATCACTTTTAGCGACATCGCTGCGACAATTCAAGCATCGGTTGGTAGATGGTTGGATTAACAAACCGGGCTCCAAGAGGTCACCGCCGTGGGTAGTGTATGATGGTATGTTCACGGAGGAGGACTGGAAGATATTCTACGACCATCGCCAGACTGAAGAGTTTAAGGTACTTTTACAATTATTCTGTCTTAATTATTTAAGGAATAAAATTTAACAAATATTTTTTTATTATGTATAACTTACAAATATACAAATTTTGTAACAGTTACGTCAAGAACAAGCGAGACGTAACCGGGCGAAGAATGTATATAAGCACTACATGGGGCGAGCTGGATATACGGGGCGGTTGGAGAAGTGGAAGAGCGAGGGCTTACTGACGAAGACGAATGAAGACGGCACTCAGTCAGTTGTTGATACTGTTGACGATGCAAGTAGGGTGCAGACATTTATGCTGGGGCGCATGAAGAAAAATGAAGAGGGAGTCTATGTGTTCCCGCAGAGCGAGACTGCTGAGTTGGCTTCAAAGATTGTAAGTAATATTTTTAAAAGTTGTTTTTACTAATTAGTAACTTCATTTCTAATATTTTTGTAATTTAAAATAGTCTGGATCTACTGATCGATGGGAGATGGTCCCGGCCCCTCCGTCTCAGGATGATCCACTGAATAAGGCCCTTGGGCAAAAGGATCATCCAGGGCGAGTGCGGGGGCTTGGAGGGGAAGTTCGCCAAAAAGACGTGTTTTCTACGTCTCGATCGAGAGTACCGCAGGCTGAAATAGAGAGAATGGTGGATGAACGGGTGCACGACCGGTTGGCGGAGTCGGAAAGACGTCACGCTGAGGAGCTCAGACGTCACGCTGAGGAGCGTCAAGCCTACGAGGAGCGCCTGCGAAGACTTGAGGCTTTAGTATTGGGCCAGGTGCATTCTCCTACACCGACACCTACTCTTACACCGGCGTCTGCTCCTACTGCGACGGCGGATACATCGATAGTGGCCGCGTCTCCTACACCGGCACCTACTGCTACACCGACGTCTGTTCCTACCACGACGGCGGATACTGTCGATGATCCTGCACCGACGTCTGCTCCTACCACGACGGCGGATACTCCGATGGTCGATCATCCTGCACCTTCTTCTCCTACCAGAGACACATTTCCTTATCAAAACCTTTCGGTTTGTTCTTTTTTCCTCCTTAGTTATTTTAACATTACTTTTAAAACAATATAATTTTATTAGCTTGCTTACTGTTGTGAGTTGATGTAGGTGGCTAAATCATGTCATTTGTTTCAAGTGTTGGATGTGGGACTTCATTTGCATTCGGTCGGGTTTTACAGACCGGACCGAACACTGTAGTACATTTCAAGCCCATCCCACCTCTCCACGCTCGTGTGATGGTAGACGATATTGTGAAAGGTCATGAGGACTCTCCCCTTCCGTTGGAGTGGAATCAGTGGAGTAAAATAGTTCAAGCAAAATCTTCAGTTGTTCCATGGCCATATTCTCTCATTGATGTCAGTAGTGACAAGGTAAACTATTTAATTACATGTTACTGTTAGTTTTTAACTTGACTGTTGACTGATATGTTATTATTTAATTTTGTATACTATTAGATTGATAAGGAATTAAGACCGGTTAAGAAGAGGAAAGTGGATAAGGGGAAGGAAGTTGTGAAATCAAATGAGGAGAGTCAGAGTGTGAGAAAGGAAGTGGTCAACCTTTCGATATGACTCCTAGGAGATCCCCCATTCTGACACCCAAGTATCTGAAGATGTTGACCTCCCATCAAAAAATGCTGTATGACTTTTTCATGACGAAGCCGAGTCTGTCACCAATTTCAACATGAAAGTCTAAGCATGTTTTCCACTCCCCGAGCCCAGAGATCTGATGATTACCGTGAGCGATGTAAGAGAATTTTGATGGGAGACCTCCTTAACATCTCTGTGATTCAGGCCTATTGTGTGTAAGTATCTTTCAAATTATTACATTATCTTTCATTTTTTTAAGCTATTTAACATATCTTATGAAAAAATGTTGTTTAGGTGTTTGACTACTAGACTGATATCGAACAAGAGATTACATTCCATCTCTTTCTTGTGCCCACAATTGATGTCAGCAAGTCAGGCCGCATTGGATGCGCAAGGATGTGCACAGCACGTGAGGCGGGATTTTGTGCTGCGGTGCGAAGAAGAAGCAATATTTGCTGATCCCATATCATCAGATGTAAGTACACAATAACTAGAATTTTTGCTTCCTAATGTGTAATTAAAATATTGTTCTACAAACATTCTTGTTTTATCTGTTGCAGCAATCATTGGATGTTGATGGTGTTGTGTATCAACACCTCATGCTTGTTGATACTAGATCCATTGGGCGCCCTGATGACCTTCGAGAGATAGCTGTAGAGAAATATTTGAAGGAGTGAGTATTCAAAATTTTAATGCATTATGTATTTATTTTAAGCTTGTCCTAGATTATTGACAAAAATGGCTTCATTTTAAAATGCTGTATTTATGCAGGGGTCATAATCTTGGTTTGAGTGATGCGAAGAAACCATTCTCCATCTTGGACTTCCATTACATACGTGTAAGTAATCATTTAATTTATGCATTTTTGTATTAAAGTTAAACGTTTAATTTTGATCTATCTAAGTTGGGTAATCCATGGATGGTGTGACAGTGTCCTCAGCAGCCTGATTCACGAAGCTGTGGCTATTGATGTGATGCGGTACATGTTCGAGATTGTACAAATATTGACACGCTAGCTGATGATGACAAGGTAAACCATACCAATCAAAGTTTTAGTTAAAGTTTGCATTTGAATAAAATTGTGTACTAATGATGATCAGTTTCTTTTTATGGACAGATCGTTTTCTTTTTTCACAAAAGCAGGGAGCACGTATTCCAAAGGGGATCGGACTTTGTAAGAGATCATCTATCGCAGTTTTGGTGTAAAAATTACTTGAGTGTTACTTAGATCTTATCTTAGTGTAGTTAGACTTACACTTTTGTTTGTGCTGAAGGTAGACTCTCAAACTTTGTAAAGTTCAACGTCTCTTATGTTTGAAGTTTTGTTTGCAATTCATTTCAATGTTGCTATTCAAAGTGGCAACTTGGTTTATATATGGTCATGCATATAGTGTGGTTGGTTATCAAAGGGCAATACCAGTTGGATGCCCTGTACAGGTTGTATATACGATTGTAAATTGGGTGTGTTGGAAAAACATATGTGGTAGAGGCTAAAAAACAAAAAAAACTAAAAAAAAAAAAATACCACGGTTCGACCAAAACCGTGGTTTAAAACTCTCTGGATGACGTATAAACCACGGTTTACCGCAAACCGTCGTATAAAGTCGACTTAATACCACGGTTACTGCTATAACCGTCATATAGAACTGTTATATACCACGGTTTCCGTACAAACCGTGGTATAAAGTCTTCTGATCCCGCGACAAAAATAGGTTTTAAACGACGGTTTATTCAGAACCGTGGTTTATAATCTACTTTTAAACGACGGTTTTAAACCGTGGTTTATGTCAATTTTCCGATATACCACGCGAGTAAAAACCACGGTTTCTAACCGTGGTATATAGGCAAAATAACCGTGGTAAAAAACATTTTCTGCACTACTGACACATTGGGCCACATATATCCATATGTAATAGATCTAGTGGGGACGTTGTAGACATCTCCGGTTTGCCTGCAAAGCTTACTCTAGTATGTTTGCCTTGTACACACGCAGGGCAGAGAGAGTCGGTCTGAAAGTTTATCTTAGGAAGACCAACAACCAGATTACTGTTTTTGATTTTGTTGAGCAATTTGCCATGTGCATGTCCTAATCGGGAATGCCATAAGGAATGATTTTTATCTTGTACACTGAGGCAAAGAGTTCCATCAAGGTTAGAGTTTTCAAGAGATAGTTTGTAAAGGTTATTCACCCTTATACCAGTGGCTTTAAGAAGACCTGTTTGCTCATCAAAAATTTTGCAATCTGATGCCGAGAAGAGAACAACGTTAGAGAGATCACATATTTGAGAGATACTTAGAAGACTGTGTCCAAGACCATCTACTAAATTTACATTTTCTATTTTGAAGTATAAGGGATTACCGATGGTTCCAATACCAATGATTTCACCATGAGCATTGTTCGCCGAAAGTGACTTTTCCCCCATGGTGTTGAGAGAGAATCGTGAACTTGTCAGGGTCTCCTGTCATATGTCGTGAGCATCCACTATCCAGAAACCAAGAGTCATTGTCCACGGCCTGCTCTCCCTACAATACAATCAATGGTTAGACTTGGGAACCCAGGCAAACTTGGGTTCCCTTTTTTATGAAAAACAGCTATGCATACGTCGGGCTTCAAACAGAGTATGTATGCGTTTCATATTGAAGGATAAATCCCGACCAAGCTTATGACAAGAAGAGTGAATATGTCCGTCGTAACCACAGTAACCGCAAATCAGTAACGAGGGTAGGTGAACATACTTCTTTTTCCAACGAAATTTATTTTCAAATTTTTCTTTTTGAATCTTTCTCCGTCAGAGATCGTTGGGTTTTGAGGCCATTTTGGGTAGGTTGACTTTACATTTGTTCTTCAGCCAGCGAGGAGGACTCGATGACGAGACCGAATCCATCTGTGCCTTTTTAAGGGCGACGAACAGGGAGTCGATCTCTTTCTCGAACAAAGGTGATCGGTTTGAAGAATTTTTCAGGAACTTTAGAGTAATTTGTTTGATTTTTCTGTAAAGATGTGACTTGATTTTTCAATGAGCTGATAAGACTATGTGCATCTCTTAACTCACTTTCAAGTTTTTCAACTTTTTGCTCCGACTTTTGGAGTTTGAGACGGTCATTGTTGACATGACCTTTTAGCACATGTATTTCTTCATAGAGTAAGGCTATTCTCTCTTGCTCTTATGTTAAATCGAATTCAGGATAATTAGGATCTATAAAGTAAGTGGACAGATCTAAAGAAGGAACGACACAAGATTCTGAGAAATTTTCAATTACCGCTGAAGAGGGAGTCTTGCATACCTGATTCTTGTGGGCCATGAGGCAGATTAAACCGGACGTCCCAATCTCTAGCTCTTCCGAGTCAGAGTCTCCCCATGCTGCATTTGCTACCAGTGACGATTGCTCTCGATCATCTTTCTTCTTTAGTGGACAGTTGTTGGCATAGTGCCCTGGTTTCAAGCATTTAAAGCATACCCGATCTCCCGTTCCAGTGTTCCCTTGCTGATTTCGGTTGTATGATTGATAGGGCCGATTTTGGTTTTGACCATTCCTTTCTAATCGATCTCGCATGAATTTCCTGAAATTTTTGACCAGCATGGCCATTTCCTCAAAGGTGTTCACAGAACCTTCCTCGATTATGCCGTAGATCAGTGTGTCATGCAGTTGTTGTATTAGATCTTGATTGGGAGGAGTAGTCTCGTAGTGGAATGACTCATGTTGTTGAGCTAATGTCTAACTAGGTGTAGTTTTCACATGCAAAGCTTGATTTACGTTAGAATAGGAAACTGTGTGATTTGGGAGAGAAACATTACCTCTGTTTTGACATTATTTTGTATTTGTTGATAGACTGAAGATAGGACCCTAGATTAGTCAAAGTCCATTTCTCTAAGCTTTTGGAAGCTTTTGTAGAGATAACACTTTCGGCCCATTCTTCCCCCAGGCTATCCAGAAATTTGTTGTTGATATTTTCATTTGATTCTCCAACCTGCAGCTCTTCCATTGTGGCAGTAAGTTCAGTAAATCTTGCGAGCATGTCGTTAAGAGATTCACCAGGCTTTCCTACGAAGTTCTCGTAGTCCATCTTCAGCTCTTGTATCTTTGATTTACGAAGTTCGGTGTTGCCTTAATGAACAGCTTGAAGGTGATCCTAGATATCTTTTGCCACCTTGATGTAATACATTCTTCTTCTTTCGGGTGGAGAGAGACTTGTGTAGATTACTCGTACGGCTTGGGCATTTAGCTCGACGCATCTTCGCTCTTCAGCAGTGTAAGAGCTTGGATCCTTTCCTTCAGGCACTGGAAAGTTACCTTTAGTCACTACCTACCAAAGTTGTTGATTGAGTGACTGGAGGTGCGACTCCATTTCGTTCTTCCACATGTTGTAGTTTGTGGAGGTTAATTTTGGATTCTCCACCTGCATCCTATTGTTGTTGTTGGAGTTTGAGATTTCCACCATTTTGAGAGATTTGTCAGCCAACGCAGGCTCTGATACCACTTGATAGGATCGAGGTGCTGATCGAGTAGGTTTGAGGTGTTAGTCTCAGACCAACCCTGCTTGGAGAACAAGTATTTGTAGAAGATAATGACACGGAAGCTTTTATTTAAACTTAACAAGATAGGATTCTGCTTGTATTGAAATTCATTGTAACCTAGCTTCCTATCTTGGGATTCGACAGAAGTATTCTGTCTCATCCAACACTCGCTCTACTCTCGGCTTAGATCAATGCGTAACAAGGAGTAAAGGGGGGTGTTCTATGTGTGCTCTCTAGGTAAGAAATACCTAAGCTAATTGACTGAATCTCACTAATATCTCTCGAAATGTTTTCTCTCTCAAACAAAGATCTTTGCTTATATACAACTTAAAGACATCCAAAAATCTCGGAAGTGACATCATGGAGCACTATCTTGAATTAGGTGCGCAAGTATTAGAGGCACTTGCTAAAGCACGATCTCCATAACACTTGTCTTCCACGTCTCCGTGAAAGTCGGATTCGACTGGTTCTAAGTTCGCGCCATAGGTTTATCAGGAGTGGGTGTAGAGCTACTTGTGCTGGAAGAACTTGAGGGCTAGTGGTTCTGCAGTGTGACTCTGACTCAGGAGACAACCATCTGCAAAACCAAGTCTTAAACACATATACATTCTCATAATTGAACATGTACATTCTCACATTTGAGCGTGTACATCGTCACATTAAAACATGTACATTCTCACATTAAAATATGTACATCCTCACATTAAAGTATAGAACAACTTCCAAGTAGATTACCCTAACCCACACACCGTAAAACCCACCCTAAGGAAGTTAAATAACGTCAAAAGCATTTTTAGGGTTCGTAGTGGCAGGTTTAGGGTCTAACTACCCTAAACCCGCTACTACAAACTTTTAAAACCTGTTAAGTTAGTTGCTACAATGTAAAGTCTAGAACGGTTTCCAAATAGATTACCCTACCCCCCCCCCCCCCAAAACACCCCAAGACCCATCCTAGGATAGCTAAAAAAACGTCGAAGGCATTTTTAGGGTTTACAGTGACGGGTTTAGGGTCTAACAACCTTAAACTCGCTACCACAAACACTAAAAACATGTCGAGTTAGTTGCTACAATATAAAGTACAGAACAAATTCCAAATAGATTACCCTACCCCCCAAAACACCCCAAAACCCACCTTAGAAAAGCTAAAAACGTCAAAGGCATTTTTAGGGTTTGTAGTGTCGGGTTTAGGTTTAAATTACACCATACAACAATAATAACACACTATAAACCAATAATGATTTTTAATTAGTTCCGAAGTTTGTAATCGAATTCACCACTTATTACTTAATGAATCATAATATCATTTTAATGTATCATCGAATACATGTAAAAATAATTTTTTTTAAAAAGATGTAAAATTATATCTGAGGGATCGGGGTGCTGACCGAGTAGGTCTGAGGTGTTAGTCTCAGACCAACTCTACTTGAAGAATAAAGGTGTAAAAATAATGCGGAAGCTTTTGTTTAAACTTAACAAGATAGGATTCTGCTTGTATTGAAACTCAATATGAATTACAACCTAGCTTCCTATCTTGGGATTCGACAGAAGTATTCTGTCTCATCCAACACTCGCTCTACTCTCGGCTTAGATCAATGCGTAACAAGGAGTAAAGGGGAGTGTTCTATGTGTGCTCTCTAGGTAATAAATACCTAAGCTAATTGACACTATCTCACTAAGATCTCTCAAGAATATTTTCTCTCTCAAGGGCGGTGTATCTCTCTGAATAATCTCAAAATGCACACTTAACTAATTACAATCGCATGCTTATATACTTGTTAACTATCTCCTAAATCTTCGGTGGAGTCTTCAAGTGTAACGACTCCTTGAGTTGGTTCCGCAAGTATCGGGGTTGTGGTCTTCCTTGTGCATCACGATCTCACGTCTTGCTAATGCTCCAACGATGCGGGATTTCCGCAACTGCTTCAGCAACGTCGCGCTTCTTGTCATACAGAAGCTCGTGGACAGATGCTTCTGCAGAGGTACTCGAGCTGGAACAACTTTCCGTATCGCGCCAAGTATCTCTGCATCGCTACTATCACTGAGGAGGCAATCATCTGCAAAACCTAAGTCTTCAACAAATTCCCCCTTTTTGCTGATGATGGCAAACTCAGTGTATCCAGCGTAAACTTGAGGGTTTGTATACGATGTACCTGTAAAAAGAACAGACAACAAAACAGAGCAACCATCTCGGGAGAACAACTTGCTGTTTGTTCCCCCTTAAACACATATTCCCCCTTAAGGTAATGCAGTTTAATAAGAGCAGATAAAAAACCATAGTACGTAAACTACTTCAAATATCACGTTGCAGAAATGAACGACCAAGCAAAAACAGATGAGGCCTTCAGAGGCACTCATTATCCACACATAGTTACCCGCAGACACCAGCCGCGGGATACACCGCTTCCCCCGTTTGCCAACATCAGGGGAAACGCACAAAAAATATCCAAAAAACCATTATCTGAAGCAGTTAGTTAAACAAGCCACCAGCGCAAGTCAAAAGTATTCAAGAATCACTACTGCCTAAGGGTTAAAGGGGTGGGGTAACAGAGTTAGTCATCTCCTCCATCCATTCCTGTGTCCTCATCCCGTGCTCCATCTTCCCCCGAAGTCCCAGCGCCATCCAATCGCTTAGCCGCTTCCAGAGTTTCAGCAAATGTTTCCCGGAACTTTCTGCCAGCTTTTCGACTCCCCCTGCAATTTATTCATCGTCTGTTTGTGGTTCTTGTTGAGGACGTCGATGAGCATGTCTATCTTCTTGGATAGAGTGGCGAGGTTGTCTTCAACCGCTGCTACCCTTTCAGATAAAGAGACGGAGTCAGGGGGTGATGCGGGTTTTGGTGGGGCTAGCTTTTTGGAGGGAGGGTTTGTTTTGGAGACTGATTTGATCTGGAAGGATGGGGTTTTGTTGTACAGGATCTGACCAAGTATGTCGGTATCCATTATCCGACTGGCTTTGGAGGGATCGAGGACAACATCACATTGGGTAAGGATTTTTGGGAGCCAGAATACGTACCCCAGGCTGTGTCGGGGTGAGGAGATAGTTGAGGCTATGTGGTTGAGGATTAACTTTGGAAGGTTGATTTTTTGGTGGTGGATCAGACAGTACATAATAGCAAGATCAAGTGGACGAGCAAACTGATTTCCTTCCTTTCTAGGGACTAAGTTTTTGATCACCAATGTGTGGAGCATTTGGTGGGTATTGGACAGCAGGTCGGTCCAGAGAGTGACCGACTCTGCTGTTTGGTAGGAAGAAGTCATAGACCTCTTTCGCACTTATGAACCCTAGATCAGGAAAACCAGCCCTATCATAAAATTCTAGTCCACTAGTTGGAATTGCCAGATGGGTTGCTATGGAGTTTGAGTCGAGAAGGATGGGTTTACCGTGTACCTCTGTCATTATCTTCCCTTTGCGAATGACGCAATTTTGGTAGAACTCATACGCCTCTGCCTCATGGTAGGTCTGAATGCCGTGGAAGAGATGTATCCAATTTTGGAAACGGAGCATCTCCTCGAACATGTTGAAGGCCATCGATTGGAGCCAGTCCAGGTCGAGTAGCTTTCCCTTTACCAAGTGCCGTGATTCAGCAGAATCGTCTGGTGGTAAGGAGTAGACGGCAGAGTGGGTGTCAATCAGACCTAGTCGAGTAGTAGGTGTAGGTGGGACAGACTCGGAGCGAGGACGGAGTCGCTTTCTGGTGGAAGTTGTTGCCGTGTCGGAGTCTGCCTGGGTAGAAGAGTTGGTGGTACTGCGCGGCTTTTCTTCAGTAGTTGGTGCCGTGACTACGGGAGATGGTGCAGGAACAGGAGCATCAGAAGTGGGTTTCGAAGATGACTGAGGGTTTTTGGCTCGAGAACGAAGAGTTCGAGTAGCTGGAGGGCGGGGGACGTTGGATTTAGCACGGCGGGTTTTCTTGGGTGGAGGTGAACACTCAGGAGCAAGTGGGTTGGCTTCGAGGTCAAGTACCTCGGTGGGTTCTTTAGCAGGAGAGGTAGGTTGTTGGTTCTTTGCTTCTTCATCAGCGGGTGGAAGAGAGCCGAACTGAAGTTTAGTCGGAGATTTTGTGATAGTATCGGGGGTGGGTATGATGATGGGTGGTGGGAGGCGATGTTTGTTTGGTTGGGGATGGGGTTTCTTCCGATTTTGTGGATGCCGTAGTGTGAACTATGGCGGTTGTTTCAGTTGTGACAGTGGGTAGTGTGGTGGTGATGGGTGCAGTGTCGACGGACATTGCAGGGGCTACAGCGGTTGAGTCAGAGGTGGAAGTAGGGGTTTGTTTGGCTTGGAGGATAGTGAGTTTGTTGATGAGAGCTTGGAGGAGCAGAGGGTCGTTGGGTAATTCGGCGTCGGAAAACATGGGTTAGGGTTAGGGTTGGAAGCCATGGTGATTGGAGGTTGATCAAGGTGAACAAACGAGTGTAGAAGACGAAGAGAAGCAGAGAAATTGGGCGTAGGGGTGATTTGAGATGGGGGTGGGGTTGAGAGATATAGGCAAACGTCGTGTGTCAGGGTACTGTGAGGTGATTGGTTGAGCTGGGGTGTTGCGGATAATAGGGCGAGAATTTCGCGGGATGAGTTATCAGAAACTGAACACGCGTGTTGTTGCGCTGGTGTTTTGTTACTTAAACAGACAGACTAGGTCGGCAGATATATTCATACATTTCACCCAGAAATTAACAAAACACGAGAAGGAGATACGACCGTAGCTAGGTCATACGGGTCATACCTAGTTGTGAACGGAGTGCTTCAAAAGGACCTCGTTGCAGTGGCTTGGTGAATATGTCTGCAAGTTGCTCTGAAGTAGGAACATACTCTAGTTGTATCTGTCCTTTTTCAACGCAATCCCTTAAGAAATGGTGACGAATTTCAATGTGCTTTGTCCTGGAATGATGGACAGGATTTTTAGATAAGTCAATAGCACTATTATTGTCACAAAAAATTGTAGTACAAGTTGGACGAATGAGATAGTCCTGTAGTTGTTGTTGTATCCAGAGAATCTGTGCACAGCAAGCAGCGGCGGAGACATATTCGGCCTCAGCGGATGATAGTGCTACTGTGTTTTGCTTCTTTGAGCTCCAAGCGACAAGACATAGTCCTAAAAATTGTGCAGTACCAGACGTGCTTTTCCTGTCTAATAAGGAGCTTGCAAAATCAGAATCACTATAACCCATTAGAGTGAAATCAGGAGTACTTGGGTACCAGAGGTACAAGTCTTGAGTACTTTTCAGATAGCGAAAAATTCGCTTTACGCCTTGTAGGTGTGATTCTTTTGGGTTTGCCTGAAATCTTGCACAGAGACATACAGCATATAGAATGTCAGGCCTACTTGCTGTTAGATAAAGAAGGGAACCTATCATACCTCTGTATAGCGTAGCATCAACCGCAATTCCTTTTTCATCCATATGTAGCTTCTCTGTTGTTGTCATTGGAGTGGGTGTGGCTTTTGAATCCTGCATCTTGTATTTGATTAACAGCTCGTGAATGTATTTCTGTTGATGAATTTGAGTCCCGTTTTCCTGTTGGGTGACTTGTAGACCTAGAAAGAATTTCAATTCTCCAAGAGCACTCATTTCAAACTCTTTACTCATGAGATCAGAAAAGAATGAGCATAGTTCAGGAATAGTGGATCCATAAATTATGTCATCCACGTATATTTGCACAATGAGTATGTCTTCACCTTTGGTGAGAGTAAAAAGAGTTTTGTCGACTTTACCTCGAATGAATCCATGGGACAATAAGTAAGATGAAAGACGTTCATACCATGCCCGAGGTGCCTGCTTCAGGCCATATAATGCTTTATCTAACTTGTAGACATACTCTGGGTGATGTGGATCTTCAAAACCCGGAGGTTGAGCAACATATACATCTCTGTCGATGTATCCATGTAGAAAGGCAGTTTTTACATCCATTTGGTAGAGTTTTATACCTCGATGTGCTGCGTAGGCCACGAGTATTCGAATTGCCTCAATTCGAGCTACTGGAGCATAAGTTTCATCGTAATCAATTCCTTCAGCTTGAGCATATCCCTGAACTACCAGTCTGGCTTTGTTGCGAGAGATATTTCCTTGATCATCTAACTTGTTGCGGAACACCCATTTTGTACCAATTGGTTTATGATTGGTTGGGCATGGAACAAGTCGCCAGACAGAGTGTCTTTGTAGAGAGTGTAGTTCTTCTTGCATGGCGAGTATCCAGTCATGATCCTGTAGAGCTTGGTTGACATTCTTAGGTTCGATTTTGGATATGAAGGCATTGAAGGCACATAGATTCTGATGCAGTTCACTACGTGTTTGCACACCTTTGGATGGATCACTCAGGATTTGAGAAATGGGGTGAGCGGAGGCTTGTTGAAATTTTCTTGTGGAGGATGATGGAATACTATTGGAGTGATCTGGTGTTGGGTGATCGTTAGGTGTGGGTGTGTTGTGTTTTGTGGAGGAGGTAGTGGTTCCTGTGTGGGAGTAGGTGAGGCATCTTTAAATGAATCATCATGGTCGTCGTCGCTGTCAGAGGATGAGTCTGTTGCAAGAGGTGTTTTTGGTGCAGGGATGGTAGCTACTGGTATTTCAATGAAGGTAGTATCTGCGGCATCTTCATGTGGCTCGTTTTGTGTGTGGTCATAGTCACTAGAGTTAGAGAGTTCTTCAAAGCGAATATGAGGGCTTTCTTCAAGGCAGGCTGTTCGCTTATTGAATACTCTGTAAGCTCGACTTTGTGATGAGTAGCCAAGGAATATTCCTTCATCACTCTTAGATGCAAACTTGCCGAGATCATCTTTGCCATTGTTATGTATGAAACACTTGCATCCGAAGCGCCGTAGATGTGCGACTGAAGGAGGACGGCCTTTGATAATTTCATATGGGGTTTTGCCGATGAAGGGATGAATTGATGCTCGATTTAGAATGTATGCTGCAGTGTGTTATAGCTTCTGCCCAGTATGTGGCTGGAAGGTTACTATCGATGAGCATTGTTCTTGCCATTTCTACAAGCGTGCGATTCTTTCGTTCTACTACTCCATTTTGTTGTGGAGTACGAGCAGCTGATGTTTGATGCATGATTCCCTTTTCCCTGCAGAAGTCTGAAAACTGAATATTGCAAAATTCTGTACCGTTGTCAGATCGAATAGTCTTGACAGACGTGGACATTTTGTTAGTAATCAGTTTAAATAAGGTTTCGAATTCGAAAAAAGTTTCCGACTTGCTCTTAAGAAAGAGTACCCATGTCCAGCGCGAATAGTCATCGACGATGACTAGAACGTACTTCTTACCACTTTTGCTTTGAACACGCATTGGTCCACATAGATCCATGTGTAGCATGTCCAGTGGAGATGAAGTAGACATATCTGTTTTACCTGGAAAGCTTGATCTAGAATGTTTCCCTTGTACGCATGCAGGACAGAGGAAGTCGGTCTGGAAAAGTTCGTCTGAGGAAGTCCCACTACAAGATTTCTGCCCTTGATTTTGTTTAGAAGTTTGCCGTGTGCATGACCTAGGCGAAAGTGCCATAAGGAGATATTCTTGTCCTGTACACTAAGACAGAGAGTACCATCTAGGTTAGGGTTTTCAAGAGATAGCTTGTAAAGATTGTTCACCCTTATACCAGTGGCTTTCAGAAGACCTGTTTGCTCGTCAAAGATTTTGCAGTCAGAGGCCGAGAAAAGAACAACATTAGAGAGATCACAAATTTGAGAGATACTTAGAAGGCTGTGTCCAAGTCCATTTACTAAATTAACATTTTCTATTTTAAAGAGAGAGGGATTACCGACGGTTCCAATACCAATGATTTCACCATGAGCATTGTCGCCAAAAGTGACTTTCCCCCCGTTGTGTTGAGAGAGAGTCGTGAACTTGTCAGGGTCTCCTGTCATATGTCGTGAGCATCCACTATCCAGAAACCAAGAGTCATTGTCCACGGTCTCCCCTCTGAAGAGGGACTCTTGCATGCCTGACTCTTGTGAGCATGAGACATATTAGGCTTGACGCTCCTATCTCAAGTTCTTCTGAGTCGGAGTCTCCCCATGCTGAATTTGCCATTAGTGACGATTGCTCGCGATCATCTTTCTTCTTGAGAGGACAGTTATTGGCGTAGTGCCCCGGCTTCAGGCATTTAAAGCATACTCGGTCTCCAGTTCCCGCAGTACCTTGCTGATTACGGTTGTAGGATTGATATTGTCGGTTTTGGTTTTGACTGAACCTGTTGGATTGTTCCTTTCTGATCGATCTCGCATGAATCTCTTAAAGTTCTTGACCAGCATGGCCATGTCTTCAAAGGTGTTCGCTGATCCTTCTTCTATTATGCCGTCAATCAGAGTGTCCCGAAGCTGCTGGATTAACTCCTGATTTGGAGAGGTAGTGTCATAGTGGAATGACTCATTCTGGTGAGCTGCTATCTGGCTGGGCGTAGTCTTTACCTGCAAAGCTTGATTCACATTGGAAAACGAAACAGCATGGTTTGGGTGAGAATTATTACCTCTGTTTTTGATATTCATCTTGTACTTGTTGATGGACTGAAGATAGGATCCCAAGTCGGTCAGAGTCCATTTCTCTAGACTTTTGGACGCCTTCGTGGATATAACGCTCTCGGTCCATTCCTCACCCAGACTGTCCAGAAATTTGTTGTTGATGTTTTCATTTGACTCTCCAATCTGTAGCTCTTCCATAGTAGCGGTGAGTTCTGTAAATCGAGCGAGCATGTCGCTGAGGGATTCTCCAGGCTTCCTATGAAGTTTTCGTAGTCCATCTTCAGTTCTTGTATTTTGATTTTCGAAGCTCAGTATTTCCTTCGTGAACAGCTCGAAGATGATCCCAGATGTCTTTGGCTATTTTGATGTGATACACTCTTCTTTTTCAGGTGGAGAGAGACTGGTGTAGATGACTCGTACGGCTTGGGCATTTAGCTCAACGCATCTGCGCTCCTCAGCAGTATAGGAGCTAGGATCTTTCCCTTCAGGTACTGGGAAGTTGCCTTTCGTCACTACCGTCCAGAGTTGTTGATTCAAGGACTGGAGGTGTGACTCCATCTCGTTTTTCCACATATTGTAGTTTGTGGAAGTTAGCTTTGGATTCTCCACTTGCATTCTGTTGTTGTTGTTGGTGTTTGAGATTTCCGCCATTTTTGAGAGATCTGTCAGCCAACGCAGGCTCTGATACCACTTGATGGAATCGGGGTGCTGACCGAGTAGGTCTGAGGTGTTAGTCTCAGACCAACTCTACTTGAAGAATAAAGGTGTAAAAATAATGCGGAAGCTTTTGTTTAAACTTAACAAGATAGGATTCTGCTTGTATTGAAACTCAATATGAATTACAACCTAGCTTCCTATCTTGGGATTCGACAGAAGTATTCTGTCTCATCCAACACTCGCTCTACTCTCGGCTTAGATCAATGCGTAACAAGGAGTAAAGGGGAGTGTTCTATGTGCTCTCTAGGTAATAAATACCTAAGCTAATTGACACTATCTCACTAAGATCTCTCAAGAATATTTTCTCTCTCAAGGCGGGGGTGTATCTCTCTGAATAATCTCAAAATGTGCATCTTAACTAATTACAATCGCATGCTTATATACTTGTTAACTGTCTCCTAAATCTTCGGTGGAGTCTTCAAGTGTAACGACTCCTTGAGTTGGTTCCGCAAGTATCGGGGTTTGTGGTCTTCCTTGTGCATCACGATCTCACGTCTTGCTAATGCTCCCACGATGCGGGATTTCCGCAACTGCTTCAGCAACGTCGCGCTTCTTGTCATACAGAAGCTCGTGGACAGATGCTTCTGCAGAGGTACTCGAGCTGGAACAACTTTCCGTATCGCGCCAAGTATCTCTGCATCGCTACTATCACTGAGGAGGCAATCATCTGCAAAACCTAAGTCTTCAACAATATCTATGACTGGTT
>CM041777.1:44349469-44489640 GCA_023374045.1 Limonium bicolor
GACAACTTTTAAAAAAAATTATTTTTACATGTATACTATGATATTTTAATGTGAGGATGTATGTACATATTTTAATGTGAGAATGTACATGTTTTAATGTGACGATGTACATGTTTAAATGTGAGAATGTACATGTTATATAATGAACATATGTACATGTTTGTATGGTCATATGTACATGTTTGTATGACCGTATGTACAAGTGTTCTTTCTTATATGTACATGTTTTAATTTAAGGATGTACATATTTAATTATTTGTACAGGTTTATATGACTATCTATATGTTTTTAATGCAAAGATGTATATGTTTTTACGTGAGGATGTACATGTTTTAGTGAACATTTATACATTTTTGTATGACCATCTGTACAAGTTTTTTTTTTACGTTCTATGCACTATACATGTAAAAATATTTTTTTTTAAGTTGTCAAAATATATCCATGACTGATCTTGTTTTGAAGAGCGTGAATTTAGAAGAACAATGATATAATTTTTTTTCATTTTGAACTTATATATTAAAAGTTGCAATAATTTAAAGTTTATATGAAAAAAAAAACAAAAGACCGCGGGGTTCCTTAAAAAAAAGGGAAAATTCACGATATACCCCTGTTTTCTTTCGTAATTCACAATATACCTTTGTGATTTTTGTAATTCAACTTTAAACACGCTTAAATGTTGTTCAAAATTGATGAAACTTTACATGGACGATGCTAAAGTGTTATATTTTGGTCCAATATCAAATTTGAGGCTTTTTAAGCTCACATGTGACCTGTGGGACCCAATGAACAGTCACATATTCATTGGGTCCCACAGGTCACATGTGAGCTTAAAAAGCCTCAAATTTGATATTGGACCAAAATATAACACTTTAGCATCGTTCATGTAAAGTTTCATCAATTTTGAACAACATTTAAACATGTTTAAAGTTGAATTACAAAAATCACAGGGATATATTGTGAATTACAAAAGAAAACAGGGGTATCTCGTGAATTTTCCCTAAAAAAATAAAAAACACGCGTGCGCTCCGGCCTGCTGGATGTAGCATGGCTGGCTACAATTTAGTCGTTGGCAAGACAATCCGTAATTTAATGAATCCGTATCGCGTACGGTGTCAAGAAAATTGAGTGGCTGATGATCCAATTCAAAAAGTTATTCTACATGTTAGGGTCTCTAACTACGGTTATACAGATAATTACAGTTAACCGACGTACCTATTTCTTTTGCTTTCTATACTTCTAAACTATTGTATCCTATTTCAATCTGTCGAGTCTTTGAAAATGGAGTATTGGTCCTTGTTTTTCCCAAATTTGTGAATCATTTCAATGTTATTTCCAGTATGTTTAAGGGGCCGTTCGTTGACAACAATTCGTGCTCAGATGGGAATTAATTTACTTTTTTGTAAAAAGTAGATGACAAGTGTCAATTTTAGATTGAATAAAAAGTAAACTCAGAATAATTGGCTAACTAACATTTGTTAACAATGTGAAGATTTAAAAAAACACAAGAATACTTGCATTTGACAGCCATGAACGACCGCTCTCTAAAACTTAAGAGCGTTCGGTATTGACGTTCAAACATACTCCCTCCGTCCTGAATTGACCGTCCTGTTTGCTTTATGGCACGTTTTTCCACTTCAATATTAAACATATAAGATAAAGTTATTTTATAAAACTAAATTTTGTAATATATAGTTTATCATGTAAGGAATCATATGTAAAACTTAAATTTTTAAAATGATTTTATCTTATATGTTAAAAATTGAAGTCAAACGACATGTCCAAATAGTAAACAGGACGGTCAATTCAGGACGGAGGGAGTAGTAATTAATGTTGTGTTAAGATAAATGTACTTGTGGTTACCCGAGCCAAGATTGAAGGTTGGTATTGGTCAAGGAGATGGAATTAGGCATAAACGAAAGAACTTCCCGCAGCAAGGGAACGAAGGGTACACGAAAGAGAGCAATAGTAGTCATTTTAGAATACAGTCTTGACTAAATTGAGTCTATCAAATTGGAAAATGTACGAATGTAGTTAATTATACTCCATTAAATTTTGCAAAAGTAACTCACGAGTTTAAATATAGCCTACGTGGTTTGGATTATATGTACAACTAGCTAATATTTGGACGGTACAAAGATTATAAGTCATAATATAAAATTTGTACTTTTTTTTTTCCTTTTTTGCATAACAACGGACATGGGGATGCAATATTGATACGTTCAACTTTAAAAGATGGCAAGTCGTTGCCATTCCCATACCACGAGTTTAGTGGCTTCAGCCTATATTTTTTAGGGGCCACTATTATGTGGTAGTTTTTACATTTTCAGTTTTTATTTTCCGTTGTCTATTAAAATGTTGCATGACTCATCGGAAAGAGATATGTTGCATCCCAGTGGCAGTTTACCTTTAAAAAAAAGCTTGTTTGTTAAAACTATTTTTGGAATTAATTCTCTCTGTACACATGAATTTTTTAAAAAAAAAACAATCTCACTAGATCTGAAAAAATAAAATATAGTTTTTACAATAAAGATTTTTTTCCATAAAACCATATAAACTGTACACTACACCAGATTGTCAATGTGAGAAGTAACAGGAGGTGATAGTTTACCTACCTTCTGACTGGGGGGAACATAACAGAATGCACCTGATTAGGTACTAAATATAGCACGTATCTTATGTATCGTCCTTTAGATTACATTATCATGAATTGTTTGAATAATGGGAGCCATACATTTCCACATCCATTTCTGCTGTTATTTCCCACTAGTAACCCAGCTCGCTCAAACTTGTTTTAATATATATGGTTTGTGGTTTCAGGTTTTTTTTTATTAAGTCAATCGGATATGAATTAATTGGTACTATATGAGTCAACTCCGTTAAAAAAAAATGTAACGGGTACAAGTCCAGTAATTAATTGAAAATCATAATTGGGGAAATTTCATGAAATGTCACTATATTTTTTATTAATTCATGAAGTATCACTAAAAAAGAAAGTTACCAAACGTCATTATATTTTTGTAAAAGTTCATGAAATATAAATATTGTCATTAGTTAAAAGAAAAAATGACAAAAACATTCATACTAGTTAACAAAATACTTTTCAAATTCACAATATGTTCTTAGGTGTTAAAAAATTCATCAAAATTCACAAAAAAATAAAATTACTATAAAAATATATATAAAAATTAAAAAAAAACATTAAAATTTTAAAAATTTTAAAATATCATAAAATATTAAAAAAAATATTTCTTAGATTTTTTAAATAATTCAAAACCATAAAAAAAATAAATTTTTGACATATTTTATATCAATCTTTCTACTAATTTATAATAATCAAGTACCATACATTTTTAAATTATTTTATCTATCAGTTCAAATGATTTATTTCAAATAAATTATTTTATACTTTAAGGTATTTAGAAAATTTTTAAATTATGTTATATATTGCTAATAACTTTAAGACATAATATTTTGTAGATAAAAAAGTATTATGTTATATAGTTACTACAAAATAGAATATAAATTTTTAAAATATTTTTCTTAATATTGGTTTAAAATATAATTCAAAAATGAATGGTACAAATTATGGTTTAACAGATTGATATAAATTATGTTTTCATAACTTCATATTCTATTTTATGCTACTAAATAATTTAAAAACATCTAACATATTTATTATTTTTCAATTTTCAAGATATTTTTAATATTTTGTTAATTTTTTATAATTTATAATTTATATATTATATTTTTGTAGTATTTTGAAATTTTTGATGATTTTTTTAATACTTAAGGACATATTGTGAATTTTAAAAGTATTTTGTTAATCAATAAGGATATTTTTGTTATTTAACCTTCTGATCAATAGTTCATGGACTTTTGCAAAAATATAATGACATTTCGTGACTTTTCTTTTTTTTAATGGCCTTTCATGAATCAGCCACAAATATAGTGACATTCATGAAATTTCCCTAATAAATATAATTTTTTTTCGCCTCATGTCTAGTCTTATTGTTTTTTTTTTTTTGTGTAATAACAAAGATTTTAGAGCTTGAGATAAAGGTGTAGTTAATCTTATTGAGAATATACTAGGTTATTGTCATGACAGTTAAAAAGTTTAATTATCTCTCAGTTGCGCAGGGATCAAGAGGAGTTTTATAATTTTTCAGCGATTAATTTGGTATCGACTTTATGGCGTGGTCTAGACTGTTTCGTTGCTTATATTGTATTCATAAATTATGTCCATTTATTTTTCTTTTGTCAATTGTGTTTCTTCTCTCTCTTGAATCTAGAGATCTAAATTGGTAAAATTGTGTTTTTTTTAATAATATATGAATTTATGAACACATAAAATAATAATTATATTATCAAAATTATTGTGAATTGCTGTAATTAGCATTTTTCTAAAACTATGTGATTACATAACTTACAAAATAGCAATTGTTTAAAACAATATTACGAAGATAATTACGATCGATTGTTTAAAGCAATATTTGTGAGCGTGTTTCGCAACTAGTTACCATTTGTTCTTTCTTTGTTCGACCTCTTGTAAGATTTGGTGGTTCATCTCTGACTGGTTTGTATCCCCGCCAACCACTCCAGCCTCTAACTGTATTGGCCGGATCTCGCACTACTGTAAGAGAAATAAGGGGGCGTTCACTTTGGGGTAATCAACAAAGGGAAACGGAATCATTCCGTTTGTGGTTGTTTGTTTTGTATTTTTAATGATTCTGTTTCCCCCACTTCAGGTTTCAAAAGCCCCCAATTCCCTTTTGGTGATTCCCCCAATATACCAGGGAAAGGTATTACCTTTCCTCCCTCTTACCTCTATCATCATCTTACCATAAACAAATAAATATATATATATATATATATATATAATAGATAATTTATATAAATACTAATATGTTATATAATTTTTATAAATATTAATAAACAATATTTTTATCTAATAGAAATACAAATATTTATTTATACTTTATATAAATATAGATATCAATATGAATATAATATATTATATAAATGTTAAATATAACATTTATAATTTTAAAAAATAATATATACTATATAATAATGGTAATATTTATTATTTATATTTGAAATAAATGAACAAATAATATATATATAATATAATTTAATTACAATAAAATAATAATATATATTATTTAAATAAATATTAATATATATAATCATTTATGCATATTAGTTATAATTTAAATAAATATGAATAAATAGTATATATAATAATATTAATATTAATAAAATATTTATACTTAAATGATATAATAATATATATATTGTTTATAAATTTAAATAGATATATATAATATATTAAAATATTTATATATATTATTTATAATTTAATTAAATATTGTTACATAATATTATTTAAAATTTAAATACTACAAAAAATATAGTATATATAATTTATATAAATATCTATTATATTGTTTATAGTTTAAATAAGATTATATAGATTATTAATAAATACTTTTTATAACATAATACTATAAAATTAAAAATTATATATAGATAATTTTAAAAAAAAATTATACATAAATAAACTATATAAATATTAATATATGTCATTTATAATTTTAAAACTATTTATATATGCTATATAATTTATAAAATTAGTATATGTTGCATACAAATTAGATAAATATTAATATATATTATTCATGTGTAAATATGTATTAACACTTCTCTGTTTAGAACCAAACAACAACAAAGACACTCATTGAGAATTCTATTCTGTTTCCGTGTAAAATCAAACAGACTTCTTGATTCGGGGGAATCCCTTTCCTTTCCTTTCCATTCCCTTTCCTGATTCCATTCCGTTTCCTCGCTTCGAAGTGAACGCACCTAAGTCCATTGACTTTGATAAGTCGTCATTGTTGCATCGATATGTGTCATCTGGATTGAACGGTGCAAACTTACTGTGGTGAACCAATTAAGAGACCATTCGAAAATCGTGACCGGCATCAAATTCACCATCAAAATTGTTATATGATAGAAGATTAAAGTTTCTCACACTGACCATGCATGGCTTAACCCATGTTCTAACCATCTAGTTTTTTGAGATTATTTCTTTTTTCATGTATGCTCTGTCTGACTTATTTATCGTCACCTTTTTTATATGTTGTTGGAGGATATACCATTTTAGCTCCACTTAGATATGTGATATGTAATGTTGTCGACATAAACTTTTTTGTAATTATTTAAATTTATATAAATATATCATCAACGTTTAGAAAGTTAAAACAAAATTGTGTTGTCGTGTCCAAGGATTTATAAATTAGTATATCGAATAAGAGATATTTAAAGATTTCAATTTATAAAATTAAATTATTATATATTCAAAGTCTTAAATAAAATAGTAACACAATGCATATATATTAAAAAGAGTAAATTATTTAGAACTGTTCTAAGATAATACCGGTAATCACCTTGTATTTATCATAATTATTGATAACTATCTTCAGGTCAATAGCGGACTCAGAACTTTTATTTAAGGGGGCAAAAAATTTTTGACACTATTGTTCTTTAAAATATTATGTTATTTTGTATTTTTCAAAAATTTATAAGAGCGTTTTACAAATTTTCAAAAGTTTCAGGGGAGCCGTCCCCCTCCCCCTGCGTTTGCCTCTGCTTAAGGTTACAGTATCTTTGACTATGAGCCCTCGAACTATCGCTCAGTTAATAAATCGTCAATCCCTTGCTCTGTCATCTTATTCACTAAATGATGCAGGATAGACAAAAAACAATGTTTAATCAACATCGTCTAAGTCTCCATCATCCCACTAATATTTTCCTAAAAACGTCAACCCTAACCCTGGAATAGTCTACAACCAAGAATAACTCCTTCCTTAATTAGTTCTGCGTAGGAGATAAGCAACCTTTTAAAAACACATGGAAAGACTTAGTTAACGTTGATTAAGTAATATTTTTTGTCCTGCTTGATATCATTTAGTGAATAAGTTGACAACTTAGTAAGTGGTTAACAATTAATTAATGGAATTATAGTTCGGGTGCTCATAGTTAGAGATACCGTAATCTCATAATGATTACCAATAATTATGATAAACACAAAATGGCTATTGGTATTATCCCTCAAGGTTAAAAATAGCAATTACTCTATTAAAAATAGCAAGTATTAGGGTCGGTGGGTATGAAAGTAGTGTATGGTTCGTACTAGAGAATTAAGGTCCGTGAACATAACATCAAATTGAGGCTGGGATAATAAGATCGATTTTTTTCTTACTGGCTAGCAAATGAATATATATATATCTTTATTTTAGAGGCCGGAAAGAGTGCTGAAGTTTCCTATATAGATTATTCTTTAGATATTATTTAGAAGTTGAGTTGAATTTATGTGCACATCTAGGCTAACTAAACCAAATGATAGGGGGATGGCTTTGGTTAATCAGTTCTATACAATGCGAGGACAATAACAAAAGTGTGGAAGATGTTGGTATTAACATATATATGAGCGCACATATAACTGAGTAATTAGTGAATCTTGGCATTGCATGGGTTGTGGCTCATTTAAATAAAAACTGGTCAAAATCATCATTTGCTTTATAAGTGGCACGTAGATTCTGAGTTTGAATCTTGATCTCTGTTTTATCCTTGTAATAATAATTGAAAAAGGGGGTTCAACTTTGATATCTTATCTTTAAATCCACAATATATTAACTTTATTTAATTAGAAAAAAAAAACACAAATTGTGAGACACCAACTCCGTCCGTGTTAGTGTTATATTTTGTATTTTTTTAGGTATGACGACACTATAAGTTTTTTTTATATAGATCATTAGTGTTAACTTTTCAGTCGGAGTAATTTCCCAATGAATGTTTTAACAGAGTCCGTTAGTAATTAAAATTTCCAACTGATTTTGTAGAAATTCTTGACCATATTTTGGATCGATAATTGCTGTTTTTCTAGTAGTGTACACCCACCCAGGTTAAAGGAAACAATACAATAGTAGAGCAAAACGAATTCATTATGGCTACAATACCCTTTTTTACCCTCTTTTTCTTACCTCCTAAAAACCTTTCCTAGCTAAAACCCCACGGGAAAAAAGTAAAGTCCATGTAATGTATATAAGTTGTTCTTAGAGTGCACAATATCGACATAATAGTAGTACAGTATTATTTTTCTAACTAGCTCGTACGTGGACCCCATTTTTCATTAAAAAAACGAAAGAAAGAAACCCAAAGGCAACATCAAACAATACGTCGACGGTGTTCATCCCGGTCTCTCATGCTATATATACATAGAGAGAGCTCATACCCATCCTTTCTTCTTATCTCACTCACTTCCCCACGTACCACATTTTCCCCAGTTTTCAGCTGTTCCAGCTACCTGCTGCTGCTGCTGGAACTGATCATTCATCACCAATTAAACACTACCTACATACAATCATGCTAAACACAACCGACTGGACAGCAATCCTATGGCGTAAACGTCTCAATTCCGCTCTAAGAATCACCATAGCATGCGCAATAGTTGGATGTTCAACTCTATACGGACCATCAAATTTCCGAAAACAAGTAACTTACGCAGCTTTCGCATACGTAACAGCTATACTCATCGTTTCGGAAGCGACATTAGGTCATGCGTTGAAGGGCGCATGGCATGCTGTTATTGGAACAACACTAGTGATGGGTCCGTCAGTTGGGTTGTTATGGATTATTGGACCTGGGAATTTTAATGGTCCAATTGCGGCACTGGCTGTTGGTATTGGGGCTTTTGGTGTTGCGTTAACGGAATCAGCACCCTTGTTAGCTAAGAGGATTGCTTTTGGTCAGATGGTGATTGTTTGTGTTGGTGCGGTGGTTTTAGGGAAGAAAGTGGATGTTGTTTTGCATCCATTTCATGTCGCGGCTAGTACTGGGACTGGTGCTTTCGCATCTCTATTGGCTATGCTTCTTCCCATTCCCAGATTGGCCAATTGCGTGGTGAGTATCTCTCTTTTTTTTCTTTTCTTTTTTTTGTGTGTTTTTTCTTTGCTATGTTTTGTCAAGAGTATGTTTTTTTGTTAATAACATAAACATAATTAATTAATACTGTTAAATCATAACCTCTTAATATATATTTATGAACGTATATTGATATAATATTTAACATGTGATGGGAAACTGGACTACCTAAGTCAAGAGTAATGATTTTTAAGGAGGATTAAGATGTATGCTTATGATATGATACAATCTAGCAGAGTCAAATTTAGCTGACCTGCTTAGTCGGTGGGGAGTGATATCATAGAATTCAAAATCTATCAATTAACATATTACAAGAAAGGTTCATTTAAAATCTCAGTATTATCTTATGTTGAACTTTCAGCCATTTATTAACGATGCCATAACTACCAAATTACGACTTAATGAGAAAGAACTGCCTCGAGCTAACTAAAAATTACTTCCACTTAGTTCATTAGTGCATTATGATATCATCCGAGGATCTACTCCCTAGTACATACTACTACTTGAAACAAAGTACTTATTGCACTAACTCAACTTGTACTTTTGCACCTATCAAATTAATTGCCTTAATTACAAAAGCAATCATCTAGTATTTCTTAGATAGACACAGTTTTAATTATCAATCCACATACGTGGGAAATCAATAATTTACTTTAGTATCTTAATTAATTACCCTAGTTGCTCTTTTTTTCTCTTTATAACAAATATCAAAAAAAGATATTTCAAGGAACCACAATGATGCATATCGGACAAGTATATGCATGCATGGATATCGTAAGATAAATAGTCGTGCCTTAAAAATGCATGTCATACACACACAATATTGGATATGCATATTATATATTTCCATTTTTCAGTGACACGATCACTTCATTTAAACCATCTAGAATATTATGAACTGAATTCGATCAAGGAGGGTACGAATACCTCCTACATGCATGAAAGTAGAGCTGATTAAGGTAGCTTCCATGCCAATAGACATAAATATAATATACTAGTATTATAGATTAAGATCTGTCAAACTAATTGCCTTCTACGACAGGGAATCCATCAATTAATTAAAACATAATTACTAGTTAATTAGCTAAGATTGTATAAAAGAATCTGACCTACAAATTATAATTTGAGGCATTTATATTCATCGACATAGCAGTTAATTAACACCCCCCACAAGCAACGCGGATATGAATATATAGACATGCTTTACGTAGTAGAATAAATAACTTAGATATTCTTTCTATAAGGACTAGTCTAGAATCAACATACTATATATCTCATATATGTACGTATAACATATTTTCTTTAGCTTACATATTTATACATATAACTAGTTATGTCAACATCCCTAATCCTACTATCACTTTCTTTGAATAGTTACCTTTTTCCCCACACCTTGCCCAATCCCAAGTTTGATACCAAGCTACCTAATTCTAATGCTAAATTAGCTACCTCTTGTCATACTCATGCCTCACTCATATGCTGAACAGCCTCATGTTTTGTATGTGTTCCGTTGAATTAAGTGATCATCATCATCTTAACTAAAGATTAGCGTTGAATTAAGTGATCATCATCATCTTAACTAAAGATTAGCATTTAATTAAGTGATCATCATCATCTTAACTAAATATTAGCCTTTAATTAAGTGATCATCATCTTCTTAACAAAAGAAGAACAAAATCAAAACAAAACAAAACCAACCCCATGCGAACAAATTAAGACAAACAAAAACGATGCATGCATTATCAACAGACGACATACAAATCTAAGAGAATTATCACAATATTTCTTTGGTGGAAGTCCAAACAGATTTGCATCAACTCTATTTTTGTGTTTTAAAGTTATTAAAATTTGTCTCCATCAATCACGTTAATTTTTTTAAAAGAACGAAACCTAATAATGTTATTAGCAATGACCCCACCACACACTATTTCCTAATAATCAACTTCTATCATTCTGTCGTACCAATATTATGTGACAATTAATAAGCACTCACCCTAGCAATCAAATTAATCAAAAAGATGTCTACTTTAAGAAGAACAAAACAACAAGAAATGAATAAAAATAAAAATATATACGAGGATGCAGGTCCTTATTTGAGTGGACTGCGAAGAAAAAGTAAAAAAGGGCTGGTAGACATTGGAAATAGTCAAGTTATTTGCAACTCGGGATACCCAAAAAAAAAAAAAAAAAACACTTGTGGTATACTAGGCCTGTTAACAACAACCTGCCGAATAGAGCTCTTTGGCCCACCCAACTTTCAAAGACAATCCAAACCGTAACGTCATTTCGGGCCCTCTTAAAAAACTGTAACAGACGAGACACATACTCTCAAAGCAGAACACGATTATACTTCAACTTCTGATATTTTTTTTGGGTCCATTTATTAATTTGCAGGTGAGAAGGAAGTGCAGATCCTACATTGAAAATGCTTCTGAGAGGATAAACCTCTTTGTTAAGGCCATGGTAACAGAAGACAGCTTTGAAGCAGAAGAGATACTTGCCCAGATTAAAACTTTGGCTGAAAAGGCTTCTAAACGTCTACAGAGAATAGAGCACAATCAGGTATATATTATAAACGAAAGCTAGGCACATCCCAAACACTATTGAATCTTTAACAAAGACTTTCCGACTATCTTGATTTGAATTAAATAAAAATCTTACCGTTTACTTGTTGTTTTCTTCAGGATGCGCTGCTATGGGAAAGACCTCACCTGAGACTACTATCCACTCCCGGTTTCAAGTATCCAGCAGAGGTGCTTCGACAAGTGGAGATGACACTCAGAGCTTTGGAGATGGCATTAGCTTCTTACTTATCCGAAGACCCAAAAGCCTCATTTGAGCAACAACTACCAAAAGATGAGCTTCAACGCCTTGCCAACCAAGTCAGCTCAAGAGTCCAGCAACTAAAGAACTCCTTACCATTTGCAGAGTTGACAAGGTTGGAACCAGATACCGACGACACTGATCAAAAGGGCAACAAAAACTCACGAGCCCTTGACACCTCTATTTCACCCGAAAACCTCTCCGTTTTCTTCTATTTCCTCTGCATGAAGTGCCTCAACAACACCCCACAACTCCTTACAACCAAACCAAAGTCGTCGTCATCATCATCTGACCATGAATTCAACCAAAAGGCAGGCAGCTGCTGGAGAATCTTCACAAGTTCTATCCCAAGGTTAAGCAATCAGAACCTTATATTTGCTATCAAGTGCTCGTTGTCTCTGGGGTTAGCTGTTCTCCTTGGATTAACCTACACCAAGAACAACGGTTACTGGTCAGGCCTCACCATAGCTATCAGTTTTGTCCCCAGCCGACAAGCAACTTTCTCAGCCACAAACGCCAGGGCCCAAGGAACGGCTCTAGGCTCAATATACGGTGTCCTCGGATACTTCATTTGCCACAGGTTTGGAACTCTGAAGCTACTATCTCTCATTCCTTGGATCATCTTCACCACTTTCCTGCGCCACAGCAAGATGTATGGTGAACCTGGAAGCATCTCAGCCATCATAGCAGCATTACTGATCATGGGGAGGAGAAACTATGGAACACCTACAGAATTTGCAGTTGCTAGGTTGACTGAGGCGTTCATTGGCTTGTCTTGCTTCATCGTAGTTGAGCTCTTACTGCAGCCAAAGAGAGCAGCTGTTCTTGCAAGAGCACAAGTTGTACAAACAGTTGGGACAATTGAACGGCTATTAGAAGAGTTAGCACTTCAAGTTACCCAGCAGAACAAAACAACAGAATCAACCTCATCATCATCAACAGTTGAGGAGAGGAAGAATAAGATGAAGGTCCAAGTTGAAAATCTAAAGAGATTGATTGGAGAGGCAGCACAGGAGCCTAACTTTTGGTTCAGACCATTTCAGGGAGATTGCTACACATTGTTGCTTGAGTCGGTGAAAAAAATAGCAGATGTCTTGGAGTTCATGGGGCATTCGGTAGAGATACTATGCTCCGAGCTGCAACAGCCTGGAGCAGAATGGAAAGAGCACAGAGAACAAATAGGCGTTGACATTATGCTTTACAAGAGATTGATTACCGCCTCAATGAAATGTGTGGAAGAAGCCATGGTTGGTTCCCAGGAACGTTCTAGCAACAACAAAACAGAGAAAGATATTGACACAGATATTGCCACAGAGATAGATATTGACACAGAGAATATTGCCACAGAGAAAGATATTGACACAGAGAAAGATATTGCCACAGAGAATGGGTCGTCATCCTATGACATTGAAATGGGAAAGCAAGTAGTAAATTATAAGACTGCAATTAGGGTGCCAGATATCGACAAGGAAGAGGCTGAGATCATCCTCGCTTCTTTCTTACAACATATAAGAGATTTAACACAAAGTTCCGATGTAGTAGATGATCCAGAGCTCAACAAGCAATTGCTTATAAGTTTGGGATCCCTTGCGTTCTGTCTGAGGAGTTTGGTTGTGGAAACTTCTGAAGTGGGGAAAATAGTGAATGAGCTGATCAGAAGAGAAAATTCATAAAAGAGATTGATTCAGGAATAATCATCTTTAAGCGTTGCTGGCCATTGTTTGCAGCATTGGGTTGACAGTTATGCCAGCCAAGGGGTTACAAGATGAACGAGGATTAAAAAAAAAGTCACTTGTAAAAGTGCAACATTATCAAAGAGATGAGGTTTTTTTCATCATCACTTGTGAATTGTAATGCCATTTGTACAAAGTCAGAATAAATGCACTAATTACTTGATTATAAGAAATAAAACAATGATCCTTTCCTACTGCACTTGAACTTTCCTAATGAACTGAAGTTTCTTGGATAAATGCATTTCTGATATCTACCCCTGAGTTGCTTCCATCTAGTATTCTGAAAGTTACGTCCACTGAGTGCCTTGCACCAAATATTAGAAAGTGCTCAAAGTTATTGAAAGAGTTAACCAGGTATAATAAAATTTAATAAAGAATTCATACCTTAGAGTCCATGAGAAAGAAGCATCGTGCTAGTGTCCACATCATCCACATGTTGGACTACTAGCTCGAGTGACAAGAAAGAGATCTATCCTGGTCATATCAAGGCTTATTACTCTAAATAATATAACATTTGTATTGAGCAGCTTGGGCCTTTCAAAACTTTTGCAGTAATCAAGTTCACATCTTCCATGATTCGAGACCTTGATTTGACAGTTTTTTAAATGCATGGCAAGTTGCGTGGTGAATCCTAATCGCAAAGCTAGCACCTTTAACATAATTCCGTATTTGTAATAGAAACATAACCTCGGTATAAGATATTGATACTTACCAGGACTGCAGTAGCTTTAGAAAAGGGATATTTTGTTTTGTTGTAGTATCAAATCATAAAAAGTAGATATCCTACTCAATTTTTAGGTTACCGGGTAACTTGCAGGGCACACATATCCAATTAGGGCCCTAGGACCTAGTCAGGTAAATCATATTCAAATCATACCCTTTCAAACGAGAGATAATGCAGCTTGATACCGAGAGCAGCAATCTGGAAAACCTTATGAAGAAAACTGAACAGTGATCTCCTCTCTAGCTTAGACCATCTCCAGGTGATTGCTACCACCAACTTCTCTTCAATCATACACATTCTTTCCATGGCGAGCAGGGGAATATGTGAGAGATATGGAACACAAAGGGAACATAATATACAAAAAATATAACAACCTGAACTATTAACAGGTGAAATAAGCTGTCAAGGATTATTCAATATAAGTTACAACAGAAAGGAGCCTTTGAAATCACCAGGGTATAAAGAAAAGGAATTAAATTACAACCCCAAGCTTATATAATGATAAGGGAAGAACTTCTTCGTGAAAACACATTCATGTTTCCAAGGATGACGAGGTGGCTGATAGTCTCTTAAACCGACCAAATTTACTTTTGAATCAAGCAATTCCATTCCACACGAAAGATGTACACTGGTACCAAGTAGATAATAATGAGAAAGTATGTGAACGAACAATTTTGAAATATCAACTACTAGCGGCTGGAACAATAACCAAGTTAGAAAGATACAGCCTCAAGATCAAGCAACTACAACTAACCGTAACATAGCATCGTGGATATCATTATCAGATGGAAGAATTTTTCATGCGGTTCATATGGACTCTGTACTATCAATACAAATATGAGAGTCCTATCAATAGTTCAATACCGATATGGTTCACATAAACTCTATCATGGAGACAGAAATGCCATAAAAGTATACTCAAACATACTTTTTTCAGACAAATAACCACCCATGAAGGATCCAAGGTGGAATCGCCTACGCATATCATCTATTTGGACACATCTTTTCAGTTTCATTGATTTAAAAGTCAGCCAAACAGGATTCCGGTAGAAACTTGCTGGAAGATACAAGCTACTAACCCCATCAAGAATCACGTGTATAAATATCATCAAGTTTTCTACTACTAAAATAAATGAAAGGCAAGTGTAAAGTAATCCGGAAATTTCATGATCTCAGTCTCAGAATATTCCAAATGGAAAAGCTACATTAGACCTTCGAAGAAATTGTGCTTATTGACGTTTATCAACAAAAAAACCAGAAAAAAAAAAAAGAAAAAGGAGAAATCTAATATCTCGAGTTCGCTCGGCAACACCTGCGTCTTCATGGGAGAAGGAAGCATGGGGGTGAGCAAGGGTTCGAAATTCCTCAGATTACGTCATACTTAGGATCAGCCATCAGGAAGTGGTAGCCCATTGTCAGGACAAAAACGAAGATGCCGAGAAAATTGGCAATGAACCCCAAGTCTTGGTCGTCAATCATCTGTCAAACCCCAAACTCCATACTTAATCACAAACATCGACCAGGAAGAGATTTAACTTAGAGACAATCGCAATGAAAAATCGAAGATCCATAACAACGAAGAATCCAAATAAATTGTATCCATCTAACCACCCCCCCCCCCCCCCCCCCCCCCCCCAAAAAAAAACCCTTATAATTTAGACTTCATGAATAAACCAGAGACGCCATCTCAATCCGAAGTGGAGAATGCAGTGAGAAGTCAAACTTTAAAATTGATAAATTACATCTAAGAACTAAGGAAGAAAAATCACCGTTTGTTTTTCTGCGATCGATAGCTACAGAATGAAATGGCACCTTGAAGAGAATCCACACGATTTCAGTCTTTCATCAACTGTTTCGGCTATAATAGTATCAGGCCAGCACTCTTCTTTCCTGTCTTATTTGTTAATTAAACAAATTTCCTAAAAAGAGAAAATTTCTCCAAAACTAAGACACTATTTGGATACCATAAGGAAATAAGAAAGGGAATGAGAATGGAAAAAATGGGAGTGGGAAAGGGAATGGGAAAATAGATATGTTTGGTTATGTATGGGAATAAATATGGGAATGATTGTTTAGTTTTTGAACATAAATAATATATTTATTTATCTAGTGCTATTATAAAGCTATCATTAGCAGATTTTTTTATTATAAGTTAATTATAATTACTTAACAAAGCAAAGTTACTTTGTACAATAGTTACCATCAAAGCAAAGTTAATTATGATTACTTACTATTATTTATTTTGGCGTATCACTCCCCTGCTCTTTGTCTTCTTCTTTTCTTTTTTTTAAAAAAAAAACAAACAAAGCAAAGTTATTTTGTTGTTCCCATGGGATATAGCATACCGGAAAAAAAAATAAGGGAGCGGGGAATAGAAGGGAATGCATTCCCTTCCCATTTATATTCTCTATACGTATCAAACAATGGGAAGGGATCGTGTCCCCATTTTTCCTTCTCTTCCCTTCACTTTCCCTGTAAAACAAACGGTGCCTAAAATGTTCAGGTTTACCAAGACTCCGGGAAAAAAGAAAGTGACTTTGACAAAAAAGAGAGAAAATTCATAATTATACCACTACAAATTTCTGCAATTTATAACATATCTTTTTAAATTCACAAATTGTAAAATGTTCTCAAATAATAATTATGTTAGGTCATGTTTCACGTAAACAATACAGACATTTTATATAATTTATAAAAATAATGAAAACATATATAAAAATTAAAACAAAATTAAAAATTCTTAAATATTAAGTATACACAAGTTAAACAAATTAAAAAAGAATACTTTTAATAGATAGTTTAATTCAAAAGATTTCACATTAATAATTATAATATTTAAAATATAGTAACACCATATAAATTAATAAAATAAATAAAAACAATTTATATGTAAATAAGTTGACATATGAATAAAAAATTTAAAACATTTATATAAAAATATGAATATATATAATTTACAAATTTAGTAAAAATATAATATACATTATTAAAAGTTTCAAATTTCATTAAATAAATATATAAAGCATTATCATAGAATTTGAAAATTGTGTTCTCTTTTATTCTTTAAAATAATCATACTTTCATAATTTGTATGTTTTTATGTCTGTAAAAAGTAAAAAATGATGAAAAATAGCAATAATACTTGCAATTTTACTTAAAATATATAAATTGAAATATTGAATGGATATATAAAAATTTTATTTTCTTTGTTTTCCAAGTTATGATTTTTACTGTAAATTAGTATAACGAGCAAGTATAGAAAATTTGATAACATTTTGGGAAAATTCACGATATACCCCTGTTTTCTTTTGTAATTCAAAATATACCCCTGTGGTTTTTGTAATTCAACTTTAAACATGCTTAAATGTTGTCCAAAATTGATGAAACTTTACGTGGATGATGCTAAAGTGTTATATTTTAGTCCAATTCCAAATTTGAAGTTTTTTAAGCTCACATGAGACCTGTGGGGCCCAATGAACATGTGGCATATTCATTGGGCCCCACAGGTCACATGTGAGCTTAAAAAACTTCATATTTGATATTGGACAAAATATAACACTTTAGCATCGTCCATGTAAAGTTTCATCAATTTTGGACAACATTTAAGCATGTTTGAAGTTGAATTACAAAAAATATAGGGGTATATTGTGAATTACGAAAGAAAACAGGGGTAAATCATGAATTTTCCCTAACATTTTTATATACTTTTTATATAAAAGAGGTAAATTCTAAATAATATATTATATTTTTCTAATTTACTATGGTTTTAGTCAATATCAATTAATTTAAGTCAACATCTATATATTAATTTTTTTTCTAATATATTAGATTAATTTTGTTTATAAATATATGCTTATTATATAATATTTAATTTTAAATATTTGTGTATAGTTAATATTTAAGAATTATTAATTATATTTCAATTTGTACATGTTTTAGTTTTTTGTTACATTTTTAAATATTTTTAACATTATTTATAGGAAAATTACATCCCCACCCATGATATTTGGTGAAATCACACACCCTACCCACGTGGTTTCAAAAATTACTTTCCTCACCTATGTGGTTTCTTCTATTTTACAGCTGGCAACTTTTTTTTTCAACTTAAGAGATGCTTAAAGGTTGTTCAAAGTAGAAGAAACATTATACGAACTATGCTAAAGTATTATATTTAGGTCTGATACGAAATCAAAAGTTTTTAAGCTAATATGTGATCAGTGGGACCCAATTAAACATGTGACATGTGAACATATTTTCAATGGGTCCCACGAGCTTACAAAACTTTGAATTTGGTATTGAACCAAAATATAACACTTTAGCATCATCCATGTAAAGTTTCATCAATTTTGAACAACATTTAAGCATAGTCTAAGTTGAATGAAACTTAGAAAAGTTGTCGGATGTAAAAACAAAAAAGAAAACACATGGGTGAGGAAAGTAATTTTTAAAACCTCATGGGTGGGTGTGTAATTTCGTCAAACATCCTATGTGGGGATGTAATTTTCGCTTATTTATATGTAGTATTTTAAATATAATTTTTTTGTAAAATTTCATAAAATGTCTCTGAATAAAAAAAGTAGCATATTGTGAACTTGAAACATAAAGCCATTATTCAAGGTTAATTCACGGATTAGGTGTATTTCATGAATTACAAAAATGTTTAAGGGTATTATGAACATATTTGAAAAGGGTATATTATAAATTACGAAAGTTTTTAGAGGTATATTGTGAATTTTGCCTAAAAAAATATTTTAAGAACTTGATGGAACGAACTTTTGTTTGTGGAATCCAACACTAGCAGTGTTTACCATCAGTTTCAATACTAGTCCCACCATTTCTCTTCTACTTTATTCCTACAGTTGCATCTGACAGGCGACAAAACTGCTGACCTCAAATGGACTTATAAAAAAACTAGCAGCAAAAGCCACTATCAAATGCTTTTGTGTGGAGATAATTTGACCTTAATATTAATTAGAAAATAGAAGTGCCAAACTCTCCTACGACTAATTAAAAAAATCATTTTAATAGATTAAGTAAAACTATTTTTCTTTGTCAGTACTGAAATCTATTTGCTGTGAATTCAACTACATGATAATTGATTATTTTCTATTTTGACCTTGTTTTATTGCTAGTGCTGTACTACTTTTTTTTATTTGCTTCATTTTTGTGTTTGCGTATTTTTACCTTTATTTTGTATTGTATCTTTAATTCAGCTTCATGTATTTTCAACCTTGTTTTTTTCTTCTACCTTCGTGTTTTATTGTTATAATATATAAATAACTTATTTGTGTTTCTTCAGTTAGACAATTATAATTTGGATGATCCTAGATGATAACTTGTTTGTTGTTGATGATGAAGTTGACTTTAGGTTTTTAAACTAATATAGTCTAGATGTTATAGTTGGGGCCAAGCTATTTTGAATTGAGATAGTTGTTCTCTTACCAGACCCCTTCCTTCGAGGTTGGGTTTGAATTTGTGTTAATTTCTATGTTGTCACCTCTGTCTAGGAATCTCCAAAAGTTAAATGTCAAGCTAACCTTAACAAACTGAAGATCTTGATTGAGAAGGTTTGGCTTCAGTACAGAGGATAGAGAAGAGATCACTAGTACAAAAATGGTCAATTTCTGCGCCCCTATTTCTGCGGTTGTTAAACAACCGCAGAAATATGGCGCTTTCTGAAAATGGGCAGATACCTATTTCGGCGGTTCTTATGTAAGAACCGCCGAAATAGGTCCTTTTCTATTTTTTTAAAAAATAAAACAGACCTATTTCGGCGGCGGTTCTTACATAAGAACCGCCGAAATAGGTCTGTTTTATTTTTATTTTTAAATACGGACCACCTATTTCGGCGGCTGTAACTTAAAAATAGCCGAAATAGGTCCTTTAATAACATCCCCTACCCTAATCCATCGCATTTCACCCCGACGCTTCAAACCTCTCGAACTGCTGCTGCTGCTGGCGACCTAAGAGGAGACTCAGAAACACCTTCCGCTTCCGCCGCCGCCTGGTCGTCACCTGGTCGTCGCCGCCGCGTCGTCACCGCCTCAGTTGGTGCCGGCGAAGTGGAACAGCAACAGCAGCAGCAACTAGGCGATTTGAGGGAGAAGAAGAAGGTAAGTTCGATTTTGACCTAAATTTATGGATTTATTGTGATTGTTGCTGAAATTGTGGTTGAATGTGAATGTAGATGATTGAATTAGTGGAGTGTATGAAATTTGTGTATATATGTAGTATTGTAGAAGTGAAATTATATGTGCACACAAGGTGCTCGACAAAATGTTTGAGTGAATAATTGTGGTTTTTTTGCTCATTTTGTGTGGTTGTGCCTTTGTTTTTGATTTTTACTTTTCATTACTTTTCTTTTATTCTTGTTTTATTTCTACTTTGTGTAATTATACATCAAATTTGATTAGTGAGGATTAAGGTTGCTTTCGTTTTAGACTTTTAGTATTTGTTCGGATTGTTTTGTTTTTCGTTTTTGATTTTGCGTTTTGCTTTTCGTTTTTAATTGCTTGAATATGAACTAACATTGCTTTGAGTATTAGTGGTGTTATTGTATAATGAGGAAGAGATTGAGTTGTTTTAGTGCTAATAAAATGATGATTAAAGGGCTTGGAAGCTAAGGGGAAATAGATGAGTTTGTGCAGAAATTTAATGTATGTTAGTGCTTAAGATTGTTGTGGATATTAGAAATGAGTTGGTGAGCTGAAATTGTGTGTGGGCAATGCTAAAATTATAGGGGAAACTCTGTCAAAATTGTCCTAGAAATTAGATGACTTAAGTGTTTGAGTTGAGGAAAAAAGAACCTAGAGTAACTAGGTGTTGTAGAGGTAAACTTGAATGGTTAACCACCTTGGTTTTGGTTTATAAGAGAATTGGGTAATTGAGTAGAACCTTGGGTGAAGATAAGGCAAGTGTGTGCTAGATGACACTAGTTGAAGGAACATGGAGTGGTAGGAATGAGAACAAAATCTGTAACAAGGAGAACTTAGAAAACTAGAGCAAGTGTTGAAAATTATTTTGTTTATTTTGTCATCAGTTGAATTGGTTTAGTATTAGGTTTACATAATTCTTTTTTTAGGTTTCAAATTTAATTTTGTAGGTTAATAGTATGTAGTTCGTTTATCTTTTCTCTTAATTCAATTAGGATATATTTACATGCTAAGTTTTAATTTGCTTTCTTTTTTAAAATTTTGTTACGTGTTTTTTTCATTACTCTTTTTTATTCTTGTTTTATTTTTACTTTATTTAATTATACGTCAAATTTGATTAGTTAGGATTACACTTGCTTTCGTTTTAGACTTTTAGTATTTATTCTGATTTTTTGCTTTTTGTTTTCGATTTTGCGGTTTGCTTTGTTTATTTTATTTTTTTGTCATCTTGAATTGGTTTCGTATTAAGTTACATAATTCTTTTTTTAGCTTTCAAATTTAATTCTTAGGTTTAATAGTATGTAGTTCATTTATCTTTTCTCTTAGTTCAATTAGGATATATTTACTTGATAAGTTTTAAATTTTTTTTCAATTTTATTTGCGTTTTTATTTTATTTCGAGTCGATTAATTAATTTTATAGTTTATTTTTGTGTTTTATTTTTGTTTTTTTACTCATTTTGTGTGGTTATGCCTTTGTAGGGGAAATCACTAAATGGGCTCACCAGATTGAAGTCGTACGGGGCTGAATACACTTCATTTGTGAACCCGTAATATACTCAACTTACATCTTCATCTTTTTAGCTTATTATATATATTTTGCAATCCTAATTACGAACAATTAACATACATAAACTAATGAGTTTCTATTCTATCTATAGAGAAGTGCTTAAGATTTCCCCATTCATTGCACGGTATATTGAAAGCGGAGTGGAAGAACCGGTAATATAATCTAACTTATCTTTTTCTCTTTTATACTTTGTATTTCCACAAAATATTGAAATTTGGTTTGATGAATAAATTTGGTATTAGTTTGATTTGTGATGGAAATTTGTGTTGTTGAATGATTGGTGAATGCTTAATAATAAGCATGGGATAGATAAAATTATGCAAAGGTCATGCTGATTTTTTTTAACAAAATCTCTTTGTAATTAATATTGTTTGATGTATGTGTATATGTATAACAATATCTAAATTTTGTCTTTATCAGGTCTCACCACATTTAAGTCCGTGAACCACCTCTCTTATTTTCCACCTTCTTCCATCACCGTTGCAGTTTCCTTTTCTGTGTACAAGTAAGCAACTAAACTTTGCTTTTTGTTTGATCATTGAGATTATGTATTCAGATAATATAGGTGCTAGTATATAATTTGGGTTGAAACCTTAGAGTTAGAGTAGCTAGCTTATTTAATATGCATCCAGTCACGCTTCATTAGAGTATTAATACATAGAAAGCAATACAATCCATGATACAAAAACATTTTCATTTTGAGTATACGGTATTAATCGTACCGTTTTGTGTTTCAAAAATAGTATGGAACGTGACTGATGTACGGTGATCGAGGGGATCACTATGACAACATGTTGAAAGAGTTTTGCAAAGCGGCAGTGCAGCACAAGGACATGACAAAGGCGGAGAAAATACCTTGTCCTTGTGTTGACTGCGGTGTCTAAGGAAATTTTCAAACATTGGGAAATTGAATTCCATCTGAAGACTCGCGGTTTCATGCCACACTATAAGAGATGGATTTTTCATGGAGAAAGTGTTGAACATAATGTCGGGTCCTCGTACATTAATGAAAGGAGAGATGAGAACCGACCACACATTTGATTTTGTCGAGTCGGAACCGATCCCAAATGCTTCCGGAGTCAATGACAGTGAACCGACTTATCATGATGAGCAAATAAAGATGCTTGATAACGTTGAGAATAATTTTGTCGATCGACCGGATGAGTATCAAAGGTTGTTGGACGCATCCAAGACGGCATTGTATCCTACGTGCACTAAGTACACGAAATTGACGGCTATATTGAATTTGTTCAACCTGAAGGGAAGATATGGATTGAGTGACAAAGGTTTCTCGGCATTCCTCGAGCTGATTCATGATATGCTACCGGATGAGAATGGTCTCCCTACCACCACCTATGAGGCAAAGAAATGGGTGTGTCCAATGGGAGTAGAGTACAAAAAAATTCACGCGTGTCCAAACAACTGTGTGTTGTACAGGGGTGAATACGCACATCTGGACAATTGCCCGAAATGTCCGTTGTCCCGGTATAAGCATAAAGATGGTGAGTACTCCTCCGTTCAAAAAAAAACCCTCCAGCTAAATACTGTGGTATTTGCCGATTATACCCAGATTCAAACGGTTGTTTGCGAATCCGAAAGATGCAAAGAACTTACGATGGCACGCAGAGGGTAGAAAGAGTGATGAGAAATTAAGACATCCAGCAGATGGACCTCAGTGGAGAAACATCAATAGACGGTTCAAAGAACATTTTGGAGGTGAAGATAGGAATTTGAGGCTTGGGCTATGTACTGACGGGATGAACCCGTACGGCACATTAAGCAGTCAACACAGTACTTGGCCCGTTTTACTAGTGATCTACAATTTGCCTTCGTGGTTGTGTATGAAACGCAGGTACATAATGTTATCACTTTTGATATCTGGCCCCAAGCAGCCAGGTAATAATATTGATGTATACCTCGCCCCATTGATTGATGATTTGAAGTTGCTGTGGAATGAGGGAACCGTTGTGTATGATGCTTATGCAAGGGAAAATTTCACGCTCAAGGCGTTGTTGTTCTGTACGGTCAACGATTTCCCTGCATACGGGAACTTGTCTGGATACACTGTGAAAGGAACATTTGCATGTCCGGTGTGCGAGGATGACACATGTTCGGACCGTTTACAAAATTGTGGTAAGAATGTTTACATGTGTCATCGACGTTTTCTACCTGAAGATCACCCTTATCGTAAGAAGAAGAAACTGTTCAATGGTGAGGCCGAGACTCGAGTGGCCCGTCTACCTTTGACCTCTGAGGAAGTGTATGCAAAGGTTAAGGACATTGTGAACGTCTTTGGAAACACATCGAAACCGGCAAAGAACATTTGGAAAAAATGCTCTATCTTCTGGGATTTACCGTATTGGCGTCACCTGCCTGTCAGACACTGTTTGGATTTCATGCACATCGTAAAGAATGTTGGTGAGGCAGTGAGTGGGACTTTGCTCAACATACCCGGCAAAACGAAAGACGGATTGAAAGTGAGAAAAGACATGCAAGCCATGGGTATAAGAAAAGAGTTACACCCACAGGAGAATGAGAGACGAATATACCTACCTCCTGCATGCTACACACTTTCAAAGAATGAGAAGATCAGCTTCTGTAAATGTCTACACTCGGTAAAAGTACCGTCTGGATATTCTTCAAACTGGAAGAATATTGTATCAATGAAGGATTTGAAACTGTTAGGCATGAAATCTCACGATTATCATGTATTGATGTTACATCTTCTGCCAGTAGCAATCCGTGGGATATTGCCAAATGATGTCAGAAATGCGTTAACCAGATTGTGTTTCTTCTTCAATGCTGTCTGCTGCAAGGTAATTGATGTAAACTCTCTCGATGATCTACAACGTGAAATTGTGGTAACATTATGTCAATTAGAGATGTATTTCCCACCATCATTCTTTGACATAATGGTGCACTTGATAGTCCACATTGTTCGAGAGATCCAATTTGTGGTCCGGTCTACTTACGCTACATGTACCCTTTTGAACGATACATGGGTATTCTAAAGGGTAGAATGAGGAATAGATATCGACCAGAAGGGAGCATAATTGAAGCAACGGTGACTGAGGAAGTCACAGAATTTGTGACTGATTATCTGAATGAAGCAGAATCAATCGGTATCCCAAAACCAAGACACTACGGCAGATATAAAGGCAAAGGTGTCATTGGAAGAAAGATTGTGCAAGTACCAAGTCAACTGATTCATCAAGCACATCTGTTTGTGTTACAACACCTTGAGGCTGTTGAACCCTTCTTTGATACTCATATGAATGAGTTGAGACAACAAAATCCTACCAGAAACCATCTTTGGCTTACGAAAGAACAAAACCGACTGTTTGTCCAATGGTTCAAATATTATGTCTTTGAAAAAGCGTCATCAAATTCAGAAGTTCTCAATGAAGAAATCAGATTTTTGGCAATAGGACCTGAACCTAATATTGTATCATTTGAGGGGTATGACATTAGTGGGTATACTTATTACACTGCACGCCAAGATGCTAAATCAATAAACCAGAACAGTGGAGTAAAAATAGAAGCGGCATTCAATGAGTACCACATCGGTAACCAGTCTCAACCAGTGAGGAGCTCCAGTTGGTATTACGGTGTTATCGAGGACATTTGGGAGCTAGACTACCATATTGATTCGTTTTTAGTGTTCCGCTGCAAATGGGTGGACAACCGACGTGGAATCCAAAACGATGGAGGTCTTACCTTGGTTGATCTCACACGTGCCAGTTTTAAGGATGATCAGTTTGTTATGGGAAAAGATTGTGACCAAGTGTGGTATGTTCAGGATCCAAAAGACTCCAGATGGTCTGTTGTTCTTCCAGGTAGAAGACCGGTTCTGATTGAAAATGAAAATGAGGATGATGATGATGAGAATGAGACGATTGAAGGAACAACATTGTTTCCTACGGGGTTGCGGGATTTAAATGTTGATACTCAAAACGACTTGATTTATGCACGATCAGACCATGACGAGGGTTTTGGGTTGATAACACCAAAACATAGAAGTATTTATGGTAATGTTATGTTTAATATTTTCTTGACTTGTTCAACATTTGTCTTTACATTATAAATTCATCCAATTAATTTGACTAACTTATCTTTACTGCAGTGGCTGATCACCCTATGGACCAGCCCATTGAAGAAGCTGATCCTCATCAGAAGAGACCAGCAAAACGGGCCACGAGGAGGAAAGAAGGGGAAGACAACTCACCCACCGGAGGATGAGGCTTGTCCATCACAGCAGGTGACAGAGCCACCAGCTTCCTCCTCCTCCGGACAGAAGGTGAAGAAGAGAGGTGCCACCCGTGCACTGAAGGCAATAAAGGCCCCCCCCGAAGCCTTTGCAGTTCAATGAGTTCAACCAGCCATACGGTAATTGGAAGATGATTATACTGCATATGCTGGCCACCTGGTCAAGACTTACTGCGACATAAATCACAATTGGAAGCAAGTGCCACAATCATTGAAGGACACTATGTTTGGGCTTCTTCAGGTGTGTTATTTTTTTATAATATGTTATATGATTTTAGAGTTTCTCGTTACTTGTGTTACTAAATGACTAATAATTGTTTATGTAGAGTCGTTTCTGCATTGATCCTTCTCTTAAGGAGGATATCTGAAAAAAATGGGGCGACAGTTCCGCGACCATAGGAAAGGCTCTCTGACAAGTACATTCATGGTGCTGCGTATCAAGACCCTGAATCGGATGATGCAGAAGAGGCGATGAACTGCCACCCTGGGAGGCGTACGAGGGCATCACTGAGGAGCAGTGGACGCGGTTTGGAGTATCATCACACGCCAGAGTACCAGGTAGAGCTAATATTCAACGCTGTCTTTTATACATTTTGGCAGTTTTATTTGCTTATTTGTATCTTACACGTTACATATGTATTTGTAGGCGGTTCGTGCAAAACAGCAGGCAAATGCGAAGAAAAATCTATACCCACATCACTTAGGTGGTAAAAGCATTGCCGAACGCGTACCAGAGTGGGAGCAAAAGGGCTTGCTTCCAAAGGATGTGGCTCCTAGCGACAGAAGGATGAAGGTGTGGGAGTTGAGTCGAGTGCCAAAAAACTCGACGCCGGAAAATCCAGTACGATGATGCCACGAGAGAGATTATAAATCAAATGGTATCTAATTTCGGTACATAAGTTTAATATTTGTTTGTGTACCTGTATATTAATGAATTTTGTTATTTTGTGTTTTATAGGAAGAGTTAAACTCTCAAGTTACTGAGGGTTCTTGGGCTCCGAACAGACAATATGATCCCCTTTCTCGTGCTCTTGGAAAGGTGGATCATCCTGGTCGCGCTATTGGTTTTGGTGGACAAGTTGGTATCCGCCAAGCTTTTGGCAATCCGGGGTCTAGGAAAGGCTCACAAGGAAGGATGATCAGCTATGAGGAACATTTGAAGGTTACTGCTGATATGGAGCAGAGGCTTAGCAGAATGTTCAGCAGTTGGTTGCAGAGGAGATGACTAAAATACGCTCACAGTATGTGCAGTAGTCAGGAGGTGACTAGACCAGCCCATGCACCATCAGCTGATAGGGAGGAGGCACACCAGTACGGCAGAGTAGTGTGCAGTCGATAGATCCATATCCATATGCATCATTAAGGTTTAGTCACATTAACTTAGAAAATAAATTATTTATTATCATCTATTTACTTCTTCGATTGTGTTCGTTTAACCCTTCTTTACTTAATGTTCAGGAACCCGTTTATGCACGCTGGTTCATGCCGATGGGAGGTGAGGATATTAAGGTGGTGTGGGGTAAATTGTTTCCCTCATCTCGTACAGACACCGTCGGCGGTGAACCACTACGACAGGGGTATGTCCGGGTGCTTGTAGATGATTATGTGACAGAATATGCTGATGTTGCTATACCGGTAAGGGAAACACCCTAAATTGCTAAGAATTAATATAGTGATATAGATCACTGTATAGTTGTAGCTCACTGGGAATTACTTACTGAGAATTAAGTGTTAGTGTGTCGTCTCCTTATGCCAATATCTTTAAGTGTTGATCCAATGATATTATCCTATGAAGTATATCATTTTCAGTAGACCATTCATGGCCATAAAATAGACATCAAGTGTAACACCCCATCCAAAGCCTATCGTGGTTATCGCAATCTGAACACTTAATCGAATACGTCGCAGCGGAAATAAACAACACCTGGACCTTGCCACGGTCTGATCGTTAGAATATACCGGCTTAAATGCTTACAATACTTATCCAAAATACTTATCCAGCTCAAACATCAACATTCATAATACCACAACCAACCGAGTACTAGTATCTTAAACATAATCTCAACTTACATCAGTTTAATATAAACAGTCGGGTGCACAGGCGCAACCCGAACTCAAAATAAATGTCCCACCCTAAGACTAACCGCTCCTACTCTCGTAGTGCGTCCTCATGGGCCTCTTACCTGCAAGTGTAAAAATAGCCCCCGAGGGGGTCAGCACGAATGCTGGTACACCCTCTCATGGCCCCCAAGCTAACGGGGCTACGACGACTAATTGTCGATAGCATGGAAATTGATTACATACACAAGCATAATATGAAGTGCAATAACAATAACCACAGATGAACATATATAGTTCACAACAATGAACGACTCAAGCGTTCCCTTATCAAGTGGGTTAGTAACCCCCTCCTTAGTCCTCATTTCCTTAATCTCACCTTACCTTAATCTTAATCTTAATCTTAATCTTAACTCAGTATACAAACCTTTCCTGGAAGGGATTGGTTGTAGCTTAATTCGAACCTGGGATTTAGGTGATCCCACCGCACCATCTTAATGCCACCTACTCTGGACGGGAGTCCAGCGTAGCTGAGCCTGGCAACCGGCCCTAGGCTACAAGTCCGAAGACAAGTCCTTAAGCGGAGGGCGGATCTGATTCAGATACCGTCCCCCTTTTTTCTTAGCATGCATGACCGGAGATCGGTCCCGGGTTTCCTCACTCAAGTTCCAGTTAGTAGACATCTTAAACACCATGTGCTAGCTAAGCCTTAACGGGCATTAACCAACAACCATCAAACTTAACTCTTATTCTTAACTCAGTAAGTACTAAACTTGGTTAGTAGCCATCTCACATCTCGCGGTTAGTGTAAAGACAACACAAACACAACGAGAATAAATATAACCGGTTGCATGCTTTATCTTATTTAAGTCATAGCAAGTAAACAGATAGCACACAAGCCGAGGGACACCTCGTTAGCAAGCAGGTCACAAGAAGGACTGTACCGTTCACCGTCGATCGTTGTTTGACTAATCTTCTTCGGGGTCCCAATTCACAAACCTAAAACATTCATTCATTTTTAGGTTATTAGTTATTTGCACCTTACTTAACTCACTTAGTTCCTAAAGATTCCCATTTAACAACCTCTAAAGTCTTGCCACTTAGCTTACAAACTTAACTTTAAACATTAAAACTTATACTTAATCTTAACTTAATTTCTTAAGTTCTTAGGGTCCCAATCATTACTACCCTACCAAAGGCATACCTTATTACCCATTGCCATTCTTAGAATTCAAAATTTTTTTTTTTTATTTTTAGGCCCGACCGGACTTCCGACCGACCTTACCTAAGGTCGGTCCATTCCAGAACACTTCACCGTTTGAAAATTCTACCCCGACCGACCTTGCAAGTCCGGTCCTATGTCCGGTCGATTCCAGAGACTTATTACCGTACAAAATACATGCCCGACCGACCTTGCAAGTCCGGTCCAAGGTCGGTCCATTCCAGAAACTTTCTCCGGTAGTGTAAACTGAGCTCGACCGACCTTGCAAGTCCGGTCCTAAGGTCGGTCGGCTCCAGAACCTTGTTTCTAAATTCTCTTTTCAACTCCAAACTTCTCCTCATATATTCTAATATGCTATAACCTCATTTGGGCACCTCAAATACACCTTAAGCCCTCTCTAAACACATTAAATCATTCACCAAAATCCACCTTAGTCATTATGCATTTTCCTTGTAATAATGCTACACTTGTAATGCTTTCCTCTAGGTTTCTAGGTGGTGGTTCATACCTAATGTAACCACTATGCCAAATGTTTTCTTCACCACTATAACATCATCTCCCAAGCATCTCTCACTATCTAAAACTCTTTTAAGCATTTACTAAAGTTCCTTCACAAGTTTAAACTTCCATCATCAACACATTATTTCCTTCCTAGTTGTGCACCAACATTTGCCTAAGTCCTAAATACTCAAATACATTCTCTTGATTCTAAATCCTCCATGGTAATACCTAAGTCATATAAGTCATTAGAACACCTAATTCTCACTTTTTCATCAAGACAACCTATAGAACATCCTAGTACTTCCTTAGTCATTAAATTCCCTTAGAATATCTTAAACACCTAAGCTCTCCTTTAAATTTTGCCATGGGTTCTCTAGTATATAGTACCTCCTAACACATGGTTTTTCTCCATCAAACAACCAATACCACGCAACTTCTTATCACAACACTCATCACACAATTTTTCACTAAAACTTCACCACATCAACATATATTGCTTAAACTTAAAATGCTTGGCACTTAGGCCCTTAATGACAATAATCTTAACCACTGAATTTCCACATATATAGCCTTCAACCTGCGAATACACTCAACAAGGCTCCCATTGAGATAACATGCTTCTTGTACTTCACCTTGATATTCTTAAACTATCTCTTTTTCTCATTTGCTCCTTAGTCACAAGTTCACAAGTATAGTCATTGTTTCTCCTAGGTTTTATATAACCCTTTTCTAATGTAAACTCACTACTAAACTCATCATATACCTAAATCCCATTCCCTTAAACAACAAAACACCTTAAGGTAAGTAATTTACCTTGTTCTTTTACAAGCTTAAAAGCTTTCTTCCTTAGGTTTTTCTTTGTTCAATCTCGGTCACCAATGTATATCTCCTTGCCAATGTTCTAACCAATATCCAATGACTCCAATGAGTACTAGATAACACATTAACCCTAAGGAACAAACCCTAGGTTAAAAATATGTTTTAAGGTATTAATGTGATTGTTTTACCTTGGTTTCTCAAGACAAACTTGGATATGAAGCAAGAAGGACCTCCTCTCTCCTTTGAAGAGTAGAAACAAGCTAGAACAAGGCATAAACATGGAGTTCCATGAGTATATATTTTCGGACATGTGAAGAAAATGGTGGAAACCTAGATTTTCTTACACTTTCTTTACCTTAAGAGAATGGAGATGCCAATGGAGTCTCCAAACTTGAATTTCCTCCTCTAATGGTGGTTTGACTTGGCACCAAAATGAAGCTCTTGAAGTTTTGAAAAGATAGAAAGGAGGAGCTTGAGCTAACTAAGAGGAGTATGTATTTTGTTTTGGATTTGGAGCTTAAATGAGCAAGTAGTGTGCAAGAGAAGGTGGAGCTAGCATGGAGGTATGCTTCACGTTAATGGAGAAGGAAAGAGAGCAAGAAACCGTGGGAACAAGGGAGAATGAAGAAGTGAGAGAGAGAGGTAAGTAAAATGTGATATTTATCTTAAAAGGTGAATAGTGCTTTTACTTTATAACTATTTGCTCTCTTATTGCTTAATGATCATGAAGGTGATGACTCACCTCCTAAGAAACCGGCCCCCTTTTAGTAATGAGGGTAATTAAGTCTTTGTTGACCAAATGTCTCACTTATATAGACTTATGTTATAAACTAGCTTAATTAATTCACTATTCATCAAAACAAGGCACATTGTTGTGAAATTTTTGATTTCCCATTGATATAGACCTCCAAATGTGATACTATATAGTACACATGTTAATTAAAGAGTAATGATGGACATTTAGCCATTCAAAAACTCATTTACAAGACAATTTTTCAAAAACGTGCTTTAAGACTCCTTAAAGCACATTTTGTGTTTTAACTTGTTTTCAAGCTTGGTTTTCTTTGGTAATTGATTTAAAATGACCATTAGGATATTACTAAGGTCTTAGAACAATATTTGGGTACTCTCCCAAGTCTCTCCAAGCTTAGAGCACGTTTTTGTTAAAACTGCTCTTTTGGTGTTTCCTTATATTTCTTTGATTAGAAATGTTTCTTAATGTTTCTAAGGCATTATTTAGCCTCCTTATATCTTAGTTTATCATTTAAACACCATATCTAAGTTTGGGGTATTTCAATCTACCCCCCTTAAAAGAACTTTGTCCTCAAAGTTCACACATGTGCTTAACCATTCACGGTACACATTTCTCTTAATCTTAATACCACATCTTATATTCACATTCATACATCTCAAGACTCAAAGGTCAATCTCAAATATAATACATAAGTATATACATAACTCAAACTTACACCGAAGTGTAGCAACTTACACAAATTCACATCTTAAACCAACCAAACAAACGACAAACATGATCGTTATCGTTTCCTAACTCAAAAGCGAGGAAGCTCTACCCCCCTTAAAAGGGGTACCCCGTACCCTATACAGACGATCTAGTCAGTAAATAAAGAAGGGTACTTCGCCCTCATCTTATCCTCTAATTCCCACGTGGCCTCTTCGACATCCTGGTTAGACCAGAGAACCTTCACCAGTCGCACTGACTTGTGGCGAGTGTCCCTAGTCTTGCTGTCCAAGATTCTCTGAGGAGTCTCCACGGATCATATTTGGTTCTAAAGTCAACCTCTCAGGTTCTAACACATGGGAGGGGTGGTGCATGTATTTCTTTAGCTGTGAAACATGAAAAACATCATGCACTTTACCCAGCTCAGCAGGTAAATTCAACCTGTAAGCAACCGGGCCCACCCGCTCCGTAATCTCATAAGGACCAACAAATTTCGGGCTTAACTTGCCCTTCTGCCCAAACCTGAATACACCCTTCATCGGTGATACTCGCAGAAATACCTGGTCGCCCACTGCGAACTCCAGGTCCCGTCGTCGAACATCAGCATACGACTTCTGCCTATCTTGAGCAGCTTTCATGTTCTCCCTGATTTGCTGAACTTCAGCCTTAACTTGTTCTAAGTACTCTGGTCCTATAATGACCGTCTCACTCGACTCATCCCAGCAGAGCGGTGTACGACATGGTCTACCGTACAACGCTTGAAAAGGTGCCATCTTGATCGAAGCGTGATAGCTGTTGTTGTATGAAAACTCGATCAGATGCAATCTGTCAATCCAACTGCCCTGGAAGTTAAGGCACATGCTCTCACATGTCCTCGAGTGTCTGAATAGTACGCTCAGTCTGACCATCTGTCTGAGGATGGAACGCGGTACTCAGCTTTGAGTTTGTACCCAACGCTTCTCTGGTAGCTCTCCATACCTCGAAAGGAATCTGTATCTCTATCTGACACTATTCTTTGGTATGCCGTGATGTCTCATGATTTCTTCTCAAATAACTGAGCTAATTTGGTCACCTTCCAAGTTCCTTCATCGTTCGGTATGAATCGGGCTACTTTGGTAAGGCGATCCCAACCCCACCCATATCATGTTGAGACCTCCCCTAGCAGTTGGAAGCCCAACTACGAAGTCCATTGAGATATCATGGAACTTCCACTCCGGAACTGGCATCGACTGTACCATTCCGCCCGGTCGTCGGTGCTGAATTTCACCTTCTGGCATGTGAGACACCTCAACGAACTCGGTAACTCTGTCTTCATCCCCGACCACCAGAAGTATCTCTTCATGTCTTTATACATTTAGAGGCTCCCGGATGGATGGAAACTGAAGACAGTGTGATTCTCTAAGTATACGTCTTTCAGATCCGTGTTACCTCGTGGTATGCATAATCGGCCCTTAAGTCTGATCAGATCATCATCATGAAGTTGAAGTCGTATTTCTGACTCTCAAAGGTACCATCTGTCAGCTTCTGTCTGACCTCTCTCATATACTCATCTGTCTGTCCTCTGAGCCTCTCGCACCTCATCAACCAAGCTGGAGAAAGAAACTAGCGAATGGAGTGAGTGTGCTCGACGGCTCAGGGCATCTGCTACAACATTGGCCTTCCCTTCTTTGTATTGGAGGTCAATGTCATAGTCTTTCAGAACTCAACCATCTCCTCTGTCGAAGATTTAACTCCTTCTGAGTGATATGTATTTCAAACTCTTGTGATCGGTGTAGATCGTGACACTAACCCCCTATAAGTAGTGGCGCCATATCTTCAAAGCGAAGACTACAGCTCCCAGCTCTAAATCATGTGTGGGGTAGTTCTCCTCATGTTTCTTCAACTGGCGTGAGGCATATGCCACCACCTTGCCATGTTGCATGAGCACGCAACCCACCCTCTGCCGGATGCATCACAATAAACCTCAAAGCCCTCTGTACCGTCTGGAATGGTCAGTACCGGTGCAGTGGTCAGTAGTCCTTCAAGCGCTGAAATGATCTCTCACAGTCAAGTCCACTGTCCAGAAATGTGTGCGTCTTTCTTCATCAGATTGGTCATCGGCTTCGCGACCTTGCTGAAAATCTCTAACAAACCTCCTGTAGTAACCTGCCAGACCGAGAAGCTCCGGATGTCGTAACAGTCTTCGGCCTTGGCCAGGTACGTACGGCATCAATCTTTGCTGGATCCACGCGATCCCAGCATCTGAGATGACATGACCTAGGAAAGAGACCTGGTCAGCCAAAACTCACACCTTGGAGAACTTAGCATATAGCTGGTTCTCCCTCAATATTTCCAACACCCTCCTCAGATGTTCCTCATGCTCAACCTTAGACTTGAATATATCAGAATGTCATCAATAAAAACCACAACCGACTTGTCCAGCTGCTCCCGCGAACAAGCGGTTCATCAGATCCATAAACTTCGCCGGTGCGTTCGACAACCCGAACGGCATCACTGTAAACTCATAGTGGCCGTATCGTGTCCGGAATGCCGTCTTCTCAATCTCCCTCCTTAATGGGCTATCTGATGATACCCGATCTGAGATCAATCTTGGAAAACACAGATGCTCCCTCAACTGATCGAACAGATCGTCAATCGTGTAGTGGGTACTTATTCTTCACTGTCACTGCATTCAGCTCTCTATAGTCGATGCAGAGGCGGAGACTACCATCCTTCTTCTTCCACGAAGAGGACTGGCGCTCCCCATCCCCATGGTGACCACACTTGTCTAATGAATCCTTTATCCAACAAATCTTTTAATTGTTCTTTTAACTCAGTCATTTCTGCCGGAGCCATCGGTATGGTGCTTTGGCTATCGGTCCGGTACCAGGTAGCAGCTCAATGTGAACTCTACCTCCCGAGTGGGTGGCATGCCGGGCAGTTCCCGTGGAAATAAGTCGGGGAACTCCGACACTACCGGTAAGTCGGGGTCGAACTCAGGGTCTCTCTCTATGTCCTGTACATAGCAGAGGTATACTTCTTTTCTTCTTTCCTTTCTTAATTCTTATGCATGCCATGGCGGTGATGATCTTAGTCGAAGGCTCTCTGGGCCTCTGGCGGTATGATATTGTTACCCCAGACGACTCCTGAGCAGCATCTATGCACGGCGCAGAGGATACGTCCCTTGTGCCGCTCCAACCAGTTCACCCGAAATATCAAACCTAGCTTACTGAACTCAATGAAACTGACTGGAAGTCTTCCCCCTTAATTCTGATGGTGGCCCCTCGGTAGTAACGAGTGCAAAACGAAACCTTCTCCTTAGACGGGAGCGTAACCGTGAAGTCGGGTAGCTCATCAGCGTCTAGGCCCCAACCTGCTCGCAAATGATGCCGAGACAAAGGTATGCGAGGCCCCTGAGTCAAGAGAACAGATGCCTCGATCCCATTGATCGGAAAGGTTGCCGGTGAGGATAGTACCTCTGGTGTCGGCCTGTTCCTCTGTGAGTATGCTTAATGCACCTTCCGTACCGAGTCCATAACCTAATGTGTTCACAAGCTCCATGAGTATTGATGGTATAACAAGAGTCGTATCAATTTATATGAACAACACTGTTATTTTATTCATGACCATCCTTTTACACATGTGCTTCAATCTTACATCTCATTTCTCATCTCATTCTAACATTACATGGCTAATATTGTCTAAAGGTTAGGTTTAATCTTCCTGGTCTCATATGCGTCGCATTGATTACTGCTGACGGTGCTGTATTCAGCTTGATTCTCTTAATTCCATGGTATAACATCCTTGATTCTCCTCCCAAAATTAATACATCACCTGACTTAAGGACTATCTTATCTGCACGGTCCGCACGCTTCTGCTCGCCGTATAAAAACTCCGCATCATCTCCAATGGACCAAGACACTACGGGTATCCCTCTTTCGAGAGACTCCGTTGTCTCGTCCTTATCCTGGTGTAGTCCCAGTTTCCCGTCCTTCTCGTAGAAGTTTACAATGCAAATGTCTGCTTGGATGTCAGGAATCGGTTCAGCCTCCAACTGCTGAGCGATTTCCACGACTTGTGTAACAACTGGATGGAACTCTTCGGGTATTCCCGGTGGTGAGACTCCATCTTGCTCCCTCATGGTTTGGTAATTCTTGGCATATGGATTCCAATCCTGCCCAAGCTCATCATCTTTAATTTCATCCTTGCTCCCCCTGGGTACTCCGGTGTGTAAAAACCTCCCGGTCCCATTCCTAGTTGATTGCACCTCCTGATGATGGCTATTGTGCTTCGGGTGTCAGGTATCCCCTTAATAAAATCATATGGGGGATAACCTGACATTGTTCGGGTTGGAAAGTGTACAGTTTCGATGTCGGTGTGCTCGGGTTAGATGTAGATGGTATTGGGTAGCAAATGTTGAATCTTCCTAATGGTAGGTAGTAGGTTATGTCTTACTTAAGTTCTAATCTCATCTTATTTTTACTTAACTCATATATTTCACCAAACATGCATGATAATGCGGTAAGCAGGTAGTTTTATTACTAAATGGTTATAGTGGTACCTGGCCTCGATGAGGGCTCAGGCTCATCGTCCCGGTCCACCATGTGTAAAGTGGGTGTCTTCTGGGTCACCCGTGGGTTCTTGTCCGCCGGCTGCTGCACTTTCCTCTGACCGTCAGATCCAGCCCTGATCAGTCTTGCCCTTGCCCTGGTGTCGGGCCTATAGGCTCTGCTAGCAGGGTTCCGGTAACACTCATACGCTCGATGCCCGTAGACTCCACAGAAGTTGCACTCCACCTTATTCCCCTTACAGTCGAGCCCGGGGTGGTCCTTGTGACACCATCTACAGATGAAGCGTCGCTGGTATCCACCACCGGCTCCCCTCTCAGTCTCAGATCCTGTTGATTCACAATATCAATTCTCATATCTCAAACGGTTATAATTCATTTCTTAACTTTTCAATATCAATTTCCTTACCCTTTGGCGCCTTAGAGCGCAGGGGTGTAGCTGCAATAGCATATGTCAGCTTCAATGGCTCTTCCGAAGCCTTCTCCTTTTCCTCCTTCCCTTTCGGGTTCTGATTTTTCTGGGCCTGAGGCTGGTACTTTTGTTCTTGTACCCTCCTTGCCCCTGACTTTCTGAGCTCTTACCAGCACTCTTCCTCTTAGCATTCTCCTCGTCCCTCAGCTGGACGGTAATCTCAACCTTAGCAGCGGCATGATAGCACTCCTGCTTTTCCATGGTATTAGTCATACTTATTTCTCATAATCTAGATCTTATTCACCACTTACTCAAATCTCAATCGTTCTTATTACCTGCAAGGTAGTGTAACTCGTCGGCCCCATGCCGTAGCGGAGTCGATGGCTAAGCCCGCCATAGAAGCGGTCCACCAAGATCTGGTCAGAATACCCTAGACCTGGCAGAAGACGGAGCAAGGCAGTGAACTCTGAGTAATACTCGTCCACTGTCATCTTGTCCGACTGCTTAAGCGCATCCAACTGCAAGCGCTTCTTCGTCTGGACATGGGCGGGGTAGTACTTTGCTCGCAGCAAGGCGGTGTACTGCTCCCAGCCGAACTCTGGATTGGCCACATGCTCGGCCCTCACCAGCTTCCACCAATCGCCTGCCGCCCCCTTCAGATAGAAAGCAGCTAAGCGCACCTTGATCCCAGCAGGGACATCAAGGGTCGAAGGCGGTCTCCAGTTCGGAGATGTACGCCTCAAGCTTGGCGGGATCGGTCTCCCCTTAAAATGCGCGGGTCGAAGATCTGCTAGACTCTTCACCCAGTTCGGTTCCCTAGGTTGTGGCGGTGGAGGTGGTGCACCCACACCTGGCTGATAGCCCATGTGCCCTAAAGCGGCAGCTACGATCTCTGCGATCGTCTGCCCTCCAGGTATCCCTGAAGTATCCTCACCCCGGCCGCGACCTCGGCCTCCTCTAGGGCGTCCTGCCATCTGAACAAGCATAACTTACATTAGACTTGTACTCACCATTTCTTGGTTGGTAAATTTATAACGTCCGTAGACGGTAAAGACAATCCACACTTATTAGTGGTCATCTGACTCTACTCACTCTAACTTCTCACACCCTTAACCCAACACTTATTCCTTAGCTTATATCCTAACTCGGTGGTTACTCATGTCCGGTATTTCTTGATCAGAGCGTAACTACGCTCTGATACCACTTTTTGTAACACCCCATCCAAAGCCTATCGTGGTTATCGCAATCTGAACACTTAATCGATAACGTCGCAGCGGAAATAAACAACACCTGGACCTTGCCACGGTCTGATCGTTAGAATATACCGGCTTAAATGCTTACAATACTTATCCAAAAATACTTATCCAGCTCAAACATCAACATTCATAATACCACAACCAACCGAGTACTAGTATCTTAAACATAATCTCAACTTACATCAGTTTAATATAACAGTCGGGTGCACAGGCGCAACCCGAACTAAAAATAAATGTCCCACCCTAAGACTAACCGCTCCTACTCTCGTAGTGCGTCCTCATGGGCCTCTTACCTGCAAGTGTAAAAATAGCCCCCGAGGGGGTCAGCACGAATGCTGGTACACCCTCTCATGGCCCCCAGGCTAACGGGGCTACGACGACTAATTGTCGATAGCATGGGAATTGATTACATACACAAGCATAATATGAAGTGCAATAACAATAACCACAGATGAACATATATAGTTCACAAACAATGAACGACTCAAGCGTTCCCTTATCAGTGGGTTAGTAACCCCCTCCTTAGTCCTCATTTCCTTAATCTCATCTCAATCTTAATCTTAATCTTAATCTTAACCTCAGTATACAAACCTTTCCTGGAAGGGATTGGTTGTAGCTTAATTCGAACCTGGGATTTAGGTGATCCCACCGCACCATCTTAATGCCACCTACTCAGGACGGGAGTCCAGCGTAGCTGAGCCGGCAACCGGCCCTAGGCTACAAGTCCGAAGACAAGTCCTTAAGCGGAGGGCGGATCTGATTCAGATACCGTCCCCCTTTTTTCTTAGCATGCATGACCGGAGATCGGTCCCGGGTTTCTTCACTCAAGTTCCAGTTAGTAGACATCTTAAACACCATGTGCTAGCTAAGCCTTAACGGGCATTAACCAACAACCATCAAACTTAACTCTTATTCTTAACTCAGTAAGTACTAAACTTGGTTAGTAGCCATCTCACATCTCGCGGGTTAGTGTAAAGACAACACAAACACAACGAGAAAAAATAACCGGTTGCATGCTTTATCTTATTTAAGTCATAGCAAGTAAACAGATAGCACACAAGCCGAGGGACACCTCGTTAGCAAGCAGGTCACAAGAAGGACTGTACGTTCACCGTCGATCGTTGTTTGACTAATCTTCTTCGGGGTCCCAATTCACAAACCTAAAACATTCATTCATTTTAGGTTATTAGTTATTTGCACCTTACTTAACTCACTTAGTTCCTAAAGATTCCATTTAACAACCTCTAAAGTCTTGCCACTTAGCTTACAAACTTAACTTTAAAATTAAAACTTATACTTAATCTTAAGTTAATTTCTTAAGTTCTTAGGGTCCCAATCATTACTACCCTACCAAAGGCATACCTTATTACCCATTGCCATTCTTAGAATTCAAAATTTTTTTTTTTATTTTTAGGCCCGACCGGACTTCCGACCGACCTTACCTAAGGTCGGTCCATTCTAGAACACTTCACCGTTTGAAAATTCTACCCGACCGACCTTGCAAGTCCGGTCCTATGTCCGGTCGATTCCAGAGACTTATTACCGTACAAAATACATGCCCGACCGACCTTGCAAGTCCGGTCCTAAGGTCGGTCCATTCCAGAAACTTTCTCCGGTAGTGTAAACTGAGCTCGACCGACCTTGCAAGTCCGGTCCTAAGGTCGGTCGGCTCCAGAACCTTGTTTCTAAATTCTCTTTTCAACTCCAAACTTCTCCTCATATATTCTAATATGCTATAACCTCATTTGGGCACCTCAAATACACCTTAAGCCCTCCTCTAAACACATTAAATCATTCACCAAAATCCACCTTAGTCAATATGCATTTTCCTTGTAATAATGCTACACTTGTAATGCTTTCCTCTAGGTTTCTAGGTGGTGGTTCATACCTAACGTAACCACTATGCCAAATGTTTTCTTCACCACTATAACATCATCTCCCAAGCATCTCTCACTATCTAAAACTCTTTTAAGCATTTACTAAAAGTTCCTTCACAAGTTTAAACTTCCATCATCAACACATTATTTCCTTCCTAGTTGTGCACCAACATTTGCCTAAGTCCTAAATACTCAAATACATTCTCTTGATTCATAAATCCTCCATGGTAATACCTAAGTCATAATAAGTCATTAGAACACCTAATTCTCACTCTTTTTCATCAAGACAACCTATAGAACATCCTAGTACTTCCTTAGTCATTAAATTCCCTTAGAATATCTTAAACACCTAAGCTCTCCTTTAAATTTTGCCATGGGTTCTCTAGTATATAGTACCTCCTAACACATGGTTTTTCTCCATCAAACAACCAATACCACACAAATTCTTATCGCAACACTTATCACACAATTTTCACTAAAACTTCACCACATCATCATATATTGCTTAAACTTAAAATGCTTGGCACTTAGGCCCTTAATTGACAATAATCTTAACCACTGAATTTCCACATATATATGCCTTCAACCTGCGAATACACTCAACAAGGCTCCCATTGAAATAAAATGCTTCTTGTACTTCACCTTGATATTCTTAAACTATCTCTTTTTCTCATTTGCTCCTTAGTCACAAGTTCACAAGTATAGTCATTGTTTCTCCTAGGTTTTATATAACCCTTTTCTAATGTAAACTCACTACTAAACTCATCATATACCTAAATCCCATTCCCTTAAACAACAAAACACCTTAAGGTAAGTAATTTACCTTGTTCTTTTACAAGCTTAAAAGCTTTCTTCCTTAGGTTTTTCTTTGTTCAATCTCGGTCACCAATGTGTGTCTCCTTGCCAATGTTCTAACCAATATCCAATGACTCCAATGAGTACTAGATAACACATTAACCCTAAGGAACAAACCCTAGGTAAAAAAAAAATATGTTTTAAGGTATTAATGTGATTGTTTTACCTTGGTTTCTCAAGACAAACTTGGATATGAAGCAAGAAGGACCTCCTCTCTCCTTTGAAGAGTAGAAACAAGCTAGAACAAGGCATAAACATGGAGTTCCATGAGTATATATTTTCGGACATGTGAAGAAAATGGTGGAAACCTAGATTTTCTTACACTTTCTTTACCTTAAGAGAATGGAGATGCCAATGGAGTCTCCAAACTTGAATTTCCTCCTCTAATGGTGGTTTGACTTGGCACCAAAATGAAGCTCTTGAAGTTTTGAAAAGATAGAAAGGAGGAGCTTGAGCTAACTAAGAAGAATATGTATTTTGTTTTGGATTTGGAGCTAAAATGAGCAAGTAGTGTGCAAGAGAAGGTGGAGCTAGCATGGAGGTATGCTTCACGTTAATGGAGAAGAGAAAGAGAGCAAGAAACCATGGGAACAAGGGAGAATGAAGAAGTGAGGAGAGAGGTAAGTAAAATGTGATATTTATCTTAAAAGGTGAATAGTGCTTTTACTTTATAACTCTCATTGGCTCTCTTATTTGCTTAATGACTCATGAAGGTGATGACTCACCTCCTAAGAAACCGGCCCCCTTTTAGTAATGAGGGTAATTAAGTCTTTGTTGACCAAATTTCTCACTTATATAGACTTATGTTATAAACTAGCTTAATTAATTCACTATTCATCAAAACAAGGCACATTGTTGTGAAATTTTTTATTTCCCATTGATATAGACCTCCAAATGTGATACTATATAGTACACATGTTAATTAAAGAGTAATGATGGACATTTAGCCATTCAAAACTCATTTACAAGACAATTTTTCAAAAACGTGCTTTAAGACTCCTTAAAGCACATTTTGTGTTTTAACTTGTTTTCAAGCTTGGTTTTCTTTGGTAATTGATTTAAAATGACCATTAGGATATTACTAAGGTCTTAGAACAATATTTGGGTACTCTCCCAAGTCTCTCCAAGCTTAGAGCACGTTTTTGTTAAAACTGCTCTTTTGGTGTTTCCTTATATTTTCTTTGATTAGAAATGTTTCTTAATGTTTCTAAGGAATTATTTAGCCTCCTTATATCTTAGTTTATCATTTAAGCACCATATCTAAGTTTGGGGTATTTCATCAAGGTCTAGCCAAGTTATTCTTATACAACAGTCCATTCATTTCAGTTATCTTTGGACTCGGATAACTAGTTATTATCGTTTTGTCACTTCCTATTCCTAAACCTCAATGTTGTCAACCAAACTAGACATTCCCTACACTTTATTGAGCTTTATTTCATGGCTCAAAATCAAGCCAAACAAGGCTCCAAATCAGCCTATCCTTGCCGCCCAAACTAATGGTATTCAAACATATAGCAATTGTTACTTGTTACTTCTTGTCACATAAACTATATATTGTCTTCTATAATTTGCTATTATAATTCCCAAGTATACCTCCAGCATGTGGCCGATTTTAACATGCTATAACACTTCTAAATTAGCCATTAAACAACAAGTATAGTTCATCCATTATTTTACTAGGCAACATGCAACACTTATATTCTCTTGTCATTTAATTAATGGCATTAGCATTGCTGGTCTGATTAAACAATTGCATGGCTGGGAACAAGCTTTTGAGGTGTCAACTCTCTGCATTCTTGGAGTTAAAACCTGACCATGTGTCTAACATTCAGCCAAGACTACATTAGACTTCAATAAAAAAACTTGCTGAAATGGAAATACAAATCCTCTTGTTTGGCATGGTATCGGCTGGATGGGGCATTATTCATGCCTAGATCCTTGTCCCCTCATCCTCCCCAAACTCTCATAAACATTCCACAAGTACCAAGTAAATAATATAGCAAAGAATTAAGATGGAGAGTAGAACAAAGTGAGAACACATGTTGCTGAAATTTTATGCCAAGTGCAGATTTTTGTTCCCCCCTTGTGCTTGCTCTCGGTAACCCCCCTACCCATACCCAATGTTTCCACTTCTACATTGCTCCCTCATTTCCCTAACATCCTTATTTGTAGTAGAAGGCATAGGGCGAGAGAAAACTCAAGGAAAAGAGAGAGAAAAACGTGATGAAGGGAGAGAAAAGAAGGGAGTGCTGAAACAAGAAAAATCTGCTGCTGTCTCCCTCCACTTCTGGTGCTATAATTCGTTTTTCATCCATTACCAAAGCTTGTTTCTTTCACACAACCCCTTCCCCTGTGTGTCTAGAGTTATATAAAAAGAGAAACCAAGAAAAAGTCTTATAACAAGAGAGAAAGAGAGCAAACCTTGAAGAGCTGTGTTGCTGGAATTTTTCTGTGCGAGCTGTTTGGTGTTGCATGCGCCAGCATAGGAAGGGGAGTAAGAGTCCATTTGCTGGAAGTGTTAAGAGGAGAAAAAGAGTTCTATTATCTGTAGGATTTCCAAGAAAAACTAACTAGTTATGGCTAGAGGAACTCAGGTAACTTTCATGTACAACAATGTTCAAAAACTGAAAAAATTCTTTTGTTGTTTTCGGTTTCTGTTTGGTTCTGGTTGTGTGTGATGTTTCTGTAATTTTTGAGATGTGTTATGGTTGATTAGTAGAGGTTAAAACCCTCTACACTGCTTATGTATTTCGTGGCTCATGCAGGTGGTAAGTTAAGTAGGAAAGAGCAAAGGAAAAGTGACATAGAAAGTGCTTTAAGGTTGCATGTGCAACCGGTTTTTGTTGCTTCTGTATACTGAGTATTAAGTGATGTTTAAGCTTGAATTGCTGAGGAAATGATGTTATTTGTTGGTTATATGTTCAGGTCGAAATGGTGTCAAATGGGATAGGTTTCCCTAGGCAAATAATAAGATAAAGTTAGTTGTACATGTAAATGTACATTAGGATGTAAGGTGTGTTCTAGTAACCGTTGTGGAGGAAGTTTAATGAGTTATGATTTCCTAAGGTATACAGAAACTTAGGTGACGAAATGGATAGGTTAAATATGAGGTTTTGACACATGTTTAGTGACTATAAGTTTGATGAAATATGGTGAGTTAACTAGAGAAAAACCTACCACAAAACTTATCGGTATTGGTTATGAAAGTTCTTGTTTGATTTGGTTTCTGGTGTTTTAATGAACATGGAGTTATACTGACCATAAGATGTTATATGACCATTGGGTTCAAATAAAAGTTGTAATAACACTTGACACACATAGGCGCACAATAAGTGTTACTAAGGGATTTTGATCACTGTGATTGTGTTAATTTCGGTATGTTGGTTTTCTGTTTTTGTGTGTGACTAATTTATGTGTGGTGAATATTGGGGTCATACTGATTATATAAGGTGGGATGACCACTTGGTGAAATTAAATTGGTGAAAATGCTTAAGCATACATAAACATACAAAATGGTTACTGTGGTGAGTATAATTACTGTTTTGAGTTGCTCTGCCCACTAATTGTTGTGGCTGCTTATACTGACTTTACTTGGTGTATTAAATTGTGGAATATGGTTCTGGACATGAGGAATGTGTTGGCCAATGTTGGCAATGTTTATCCATGGATTACTCCTACCAATGTATTGGAGTTTTGTGATGCCCTACTAATGTATTGGGAATTATTTTACCGCTCCTACCAATGTATTGGAGCTAAGCTACTATGATCTACTCTAGGGGCTGATGACCTTTAGAGGGTGTGCACACTTAAGGACATAGAGTGAGGTGAGATTTGTTCCGAGGGGTTTTCTCCCGAGGTCCAGTGGTTATGATTATTTGTTCCAAGGGCTTGCCCGAGGTCCAGTGGTTGTCTGAGGTTGTTCGAAAGTATTTGTTATGTGGTGGAACTGGATCCTACTGTATTACTTACTGATTAAAGTTGATTTTGTGGTATATGGTGCCTATTCATGTTTCTGGTTGGTTAACTACATGCCTTGAATTAAATGTAAATGCAGGTGACGAAATACCGCAAGTTGTGTGGAATTGTTGTGTTTGTGATGAGTGGTTATCATAGCTGTATGAATTTGATAAGTTGATAACCTTGCTGTTATGAATATGCATTATTGGAGTTTTGCAAAGACAAAATGAATTTTACAAGTTGTGGTGGGAGTTACTCAATTTGCTGATTTGCAACTGCAACCCCTTCCTTGTTTGTGCTTGGATTTATGGTTGCAGAGTGAGATGTACGCATGGTTGGCACCTTACCCAGAAGTGGAGCTGACCCATTGCCACTTCATTTATGTTTACTTAGTGAATAGCTTTTCTCTAAGGATTGGTGTACGTGTTCTGATTGTCAGGAAGCCCCTTTGCCCTGCTCTAAGTTACTATAAACGGTGCACCCAAGCTAGAATGAGGGTGTTACCGGTGGGAGATGTGCGTAGAAGGTTTAAGGGACTTAAAAGAGCCCGTGTGTAACTTGTAACTCCACTAAGTCACTAGGTTGGATTTTGGTTTGTTCCAGTTGGGAGTAGTTGTTGTTTATGTTAGCTAAGTTGGAAGTTAACAATGTTGTAAGTTAATGTTACTTTATGTTTGGTTGTTGTGACTTTATGTTTAATCCAGACCATGTAAGGATAATGTAATGTTTTATCTATGAAGTTAGGGATATGTAATATGTTTAAGAGTTGAAGTTTAGCCTTAGCACCCACTAGAGTGGGTGTGGCGTTGTAGCACCCATTTGAGAGTTAATCGGGAAGTCTTCCGCTGCGACTGTCCGGTGAGTGTTGTGTCTTTGCGAATGGGGGTGTTACAAAAGTTGGTATCAGAGCCTTAGGTTATAAATTAGGGGAGAGATAGGTGATTTGTTGCTTGAATGTTTGTGTGTAAATGCCTGAATGACTGCTTGAATGTTTGACTACTTATGATATGTGACTGATAAATATATGTATATGCATAGAATGATAATCGACCAACAAGGGTGGCCGATAGAGGCCAGCTTGAAACCCTTAGAAACCTAGCCCTTAGCATGGGTAGGATATTAGAAAGGCAAGAGGAAAGAGCTGAAGTACCCAAAGACTTTGCCAGGAAGATTGCTGCAATGAAGCCAAGTACGTTTGTTGGAATTAAAGACCCTGTGATCCTGGAAGATTGGATCAGGGAGTTTGACAAAATTTTGATGTTGTGGAATGTCCTGAAGACAAGAAGGTCAATGGGGCAGTCTATTACTTTCGTGGAGAAGCTGACTTATGGTGGTGCTCTGAGAAGGAAAGGTTGGGTGAGCAACCTAATCTGGGTTGGAATGCGCTGAAAGAATCAATGAGAATGAGGTTCTACCCGGAGCATGTGCGAATGCAAAAGTATCACGAGTTCCTTGAGCTGAAGCAATTGTCAGGAGATGTGAAGACTTACCACTCAAGATTTGTAGAGTTGGCATGGTTTTCAGCAAACCTAGTACCTGATGAAGCCGCAAGGTGCAAAGATTATTGGGGGACTAAATTGGGGACTGCAGGAAGCTCTGAGTATCCTACCGGTGGCTACCCTGCAAGAAGCATACGAGAAGGCTGCTAATTTGTACCGGGTGCAACAAAGGAGGAAGGAGGCACAAGGAGGCCTGAAGAGAAAGTTTGAACCAAACCAAGGAGGCGGGAACATGGAGAAAGGAGTGAAATATGATAGAAACCAGAAGGGGATCAAGAAGCCTTGGATCAAGCCAAATTACCAGGGGCAAAGTAGTAACACAAATGACCCAAATAAGAGGGCCAGATATTTCTTCTGTAAGAGGTGTACAAGGAACCACCCCGGGGTGGATTGTGTAGGGAAGCTGGTCAAATGCTACAACTGTGGCACCTTGGGCCATAGAGCCTTTGAGTGCAGGAAGAAAAGGAAGGTGGAGGTGGGAATGGAAATCAAGGTGCTGGGCAAACTAACACCCAGAACAACAACAATGGTTATAATAACCAAGCTGGAGGCCAGAAGACTGGTTACAATGGCACAAGAAACAACTTCAATGGCCAAGGGAGCAACCAAGGGAAACAACAACAAGGGAATCGAGGAGGAACCCAAGGAGGAGGGTATGGCAACCGAGGCCACATCAATGTCATAAGCAAGACCGAGGCGGAGAGGAAGAAGGAAAAGTTATCACAGGTACTTTTCCTGTCAATGCGTTAAAGCTAAAGTGTTATTCGATTCCGGTGCTTCATGTTCATTTATAATATCCTCTGAATTTATGAGGAAGGTGGGATAGTCCAAATGCTAGCATTGATTTTAATGTTTCTACCCCTCGGGGGAAGTGGTTAGATGTTGATAAAAGGTCAAGGGAGTAAAGATTAGTATTGGGAACAATGAGTTTGAAGTAGATGTAGTGGAATTCGGGTTAAAAGATTTTGATGTCATCCTAGGAATGGATTGGTTAGGTAGAAACAAAGGGAATAGATTGTGAGAAGAGAAAGGTGAGCTTGATAGGAAAGAAAGGAAAAAGAGTATCACACATAAGCGAGGGAGTTAAAAGTGAGGTAAATTGGTAGCTGCCATGAAATTATGGAAAGACATTATCAAAGGAAACCAAACATTCCTATGCTATGTACGGGAGGCAGGCGGGTATGCTGCATCTGTTCAAGAGGCGACCTCAGAGATGGAGGATCTTCTAGTGGTGAAAGATTTTCCTGATGTATTCCCAGAGGAGATACCAGGGATGCCACCAGATCGAGGGTGGTTCACAATCGACTTAGTGCCACAACACCAATCTCCAAGAATCCATACAGGATGCTCCGAGTGAGATGCAACAACTGAAGGAACAATTGGGAGAGCTACTTGACAAGGGCTACATTCGACCAAGTGTATCGCCATGGGGAGCTCCGGTACTATTTGTCAAGAAGAAGGATGGAGGCATGCGCCTCTGTATTGATTACAGAGAGCTCAACAATGTCACGATTAAAAACAAGTACCCACTGCCAAGAATCGACGACCTGTTTGATCAACTTCAAGGAGCAAAAGTCTTCTCCAAAATCGACTTAAGGTCAGGTTATCACCAATTGAGGGTGGCTGATAAGGATATACCGAAGACGGCTTTTCGTACAAGGTATGGCCACTACGAGTTCACGGTCATGCCGTTCGGGCTAACCAATGCACCAATAGTATTCATGGGGTTGATGAATCGAGTTTTCAGCACATTTTTGGATAAATTTGTAGTGGTCTTTATTGATGACATTCTGGTGTACTCTAAGAGCAAAGCAGAGCATGAAGAACATTTGAGGCAAGTGTTACAGATCCTGAGGGAGAAGAAATTGTATGCTAAGTTGTCAAAGTGTGAATTTTGGCTGGAGCAAGTGTCATTCCTTGGTCACATCGTTACTAAGGATGGAATCTCGGTAGACCCAGCTAAGATCCAAGCAGTGAAAGAGTGGCCAAGACCTACCAATGTTAGAGAAGTCTGAAGTTTTCTGGGATTAGCAGGCTACTACAGAAAATTTGTAAAGGATTTCGCAAAGATTGCACGTCCACTTACGAATTTGATGAAGAAGATAGTACCGTTTCGATGGGAGGAAAAATGTGAGGAAGCTTTCCAACAGCTGAAGGGGAGGTTGACATCTGCACCAATCCTTGTACTACCTTATGGCACAGAAGGTTTTGAAGTTTACAGTGACACATCAAAATATGGGTTGGGATGTGTGCTAATGCAACATGGCAAGGTGATAGCCTATGCATCTAGACAATTGAAAGAATATGAGACGAGGTACCCCACTCATGATTTGGAGCTTGCTGCCATCGTTTTCGCATTGAAGATTTGGAGACACTACTTGTTTGGTACTTCTTGTAAGATCTATACCGACCACAAGAGTTTGAAGTACATCTTCACGTAAAAAGAATTGAACATGAGACAGAGGAGATGGTTAGAACTTATCAAAGACTATGATTTGGAAATCATGTACCATGAGGGCAAGGCCAACATTGTGGCTGATGCCTTAAGCCGAAAGAGAAGCCATGTGGAGGAAGCCAACTGGATATTACATGATGAGTTGGTGAATGATATTAAGAGCTTGCAAATTGAGGTGGTTGAACAAGGTGTGGTAGACAGAGAGGTGGAGCTATACAACATGAATGCATATTCGGATTTCCACAAGGAAATACTGGAGCATCAACAAGAAGACGACAAGTTAAGGAAGATAAGACAGAAAGTGAAGAGAGGAGAAGCACCAGATTTTGCGATTCATGAAGATGCGAGTATGAGGTTCCGAGGTAGATGGTGTGTGCCAAACCAGTGCAAAAGCATTAAGACAAAGCTAATGGAAGAAGCTCACAACTCTGGGTACTCAATACACCCTGGAGGAGATAAGCTATACAAAGACATCAAGAGGCATTATTGGTGGCCAGGCATGAAGAGGGATGTAACACCCCAACCGTTAAGCTCGTCATTACCTCTTAAACTGTCACTAAATGCTCTTACTCACGCAGCGGAACTCTAATTACAACGAGGGGTGAAATAACGCCGTTAGCCACCCATATGGCTAACCAGGCCTTTCTTACATACCATAACGGTCTGATGAACTGGAACAACCGAGTACACAATACAAATACAATACTCAAATCATTTCTCTACTATACCGAGTCTACAATATATGGATGCCGACAACATATTCGGTCTTACACCTCCTTCAATACATAAGTAATTAAAACTAACTACCCATGCAACCCACCGACCCCGTCCTACTCTCGAACGGTAACATCTTCGGTGTACCTGTAAAATAAAAACGTCGCCCCTAGGGGCTCAGCTTAACACTGCATATGAAATTCGCATACCCCGAGCGCTAACCGGGGTACGCCGACTACTTTTGTCGGATATACATGGAGTTCATTTAATCAAACAACATGCATCATAGCAATACAATATACATGTACACTACACAAGGATTCGACAATCAATCGTGGGATACAATCCCTAACTAACATAACAAGGTTGTTAGTTGTATCAATTTACTCTTAGGCCATGAGGGTTATACCTCACTATGCCTTGGTTACTCATTTAATAGCTCACCCGCTCTCTCGGGTTACTTATTCTTATTTCCGCCCATTCTCTTGGGCTACTCGTACTATACTCACCCATTCTCTTGGGTTACTTACACTCATTATCTCACCCACACTCTTGGGTTAATTATACTCATTATCTCACCCACACTCTTGGGTTAATTATACTCATTATCTCACCCACACTCTTGGGTTGATTATACTTAAGCTCTTGTAGATTCTCGAGACACTACAGGTCTCCTACGTCACGCTTGTTACTCTTAATACATACTTAGGCCAAAACTCATGGCTCTCAAGCAAAGTCTTACTTCCCCGGTTTCGACCCTACTCTGGGCCTAGCATGGTGGGAAGGTTCAACTAGCTCACGGAACTCTCTCTTAGTTCCTATCTCCTTTTTACTTAGGTCCGACTACTCTCGGACTACTTACATTCCCATACACTCCTCTCTCGGAGTTATAATAATATTATGTATATTAGTCTAGAAGCATCACTCTCGATGTTTCTAATGACTTTGGGACATTTACTTAAGTTCGGTTAATCTTAGGTTTTAAGAGTTACCCATACATTTCACTTACTCATACTTTCGATTATTTTCTTATATCAGGTAAAATTCTCATATAGGAGGCCGACCATGTCTCAAGGGAGCTACTAATCCCTTAGGCCTCTTTTACCTTCTTTACTAGTTCACATCTTCGAACTATCTTAAATCCTCTTGAAGGAGGTTCACTTATCTTTCCACTCTCATTTGTTTCGTGGATTGTTTCAATATGGTTTTCTAACCGTTATCGGTATTTACTCAACCCGTACTTCTCCTCACATTCTAGGGAGTTCATATGTTCGTGTTATCGTTATACTTTAACGGATAGTTTGTGTGTTTGCACGTTTTTGTTATCATACACAACGACCCGATCTATGGGTCTCTAGCCAAATGTTACTCACTACGAGTCGGTCCATACACTGTGTTAGACCACACCGGCAAACAAGTATGTTAGCTCATTCAACATACGACAAGGCATACATAATCAACAATGGATTATTTTCATGCTTTAATCATGATTAAGCCGGCACACAAACACACAAATCAACGTAACTCGGTTAGCACGCGGAGTATGAGAAAATCATACCTTTCAACGGGGTTAGCTTTACCGTGTGATCTCACCATGCTAGGTTCGCACTTGGTCCACTGATAACATTCAAATGTTTATATTAACATTAAGGTGTTACGGTATGTAAAACTAATACTCCCGTACTTAACCCCGTTATCCCCTTATTCCTAGTTCAGTTCATGTGTTCTTAACTCACAACTTTCTCACTCACTTCTCAAACTTGTTTACACTTCTTAGGACCTTTATTAGTCACTAAACAAGGCCTAAAAATCATCTAAGACCATTACTATTCACTTCCCCATCATTAGGACACTTAAAAACACTCTCTGGTACATTTTTACACTGGTCCGGGTTTGTGTCCGGGGTTACAAACCCGGACCAGACACGGTTTAAAGTTTCTGGACAATTTTACATGTGGTCCGGGTTTGTGTCCGAGTTTACAAACCCGGACCAATGCCTCTGGTCACTCTCGGGTGTAACTTATGACTGGTCCGGGTATACATGCTAGTTTACAAACCCGGACCCTTAATTCAGAAACCTCTTGGGTGCATTTTAGGGGTGGTCCGGGTTTGTGTCCTGGTTTGTAAGCCCGGACCACTCCTCTGTTACAACATTTTGTCGTGTTTTAGCCCTGGTCCGGGTTTCTGTACTTGTTTACAGACCCGGACCACTTGCAGAAGTGAGATTTCTTCTTGTTTTTGATTATATTTCAACTCTAAACTTATACCAACTTCTTCCCCACTCTTCCTACATATATTCTAGCATGTTTTGACATTGTTTGGACATTCAAAACTAACCTTAACCACTCATACCTTCATCTGTTACAAAACCCATTCACTGTAATTTTCTCATCTGTTACAGACTCTAGCCTCTTGTTTTTTCTGTTGCAGTTTCCTAATCCTTCCTTTCTTACCATTCCAACTCCACGTTAACACACTCAAGCCATAGTTTCCTAGACAAAATTTGACATAGCTTGTCTACTTTCCTAAGTATTCCCAAACACTAAATAGCTCACAAAAACCTGTTTTTCATCCCTGTTAAATAAGCCTCAATATCATGACAGCACACTACTTCCACCTTGTTATCACTTATGCACCAGTTTAATCCCAAGACTTATTTCCCACACTTAAACATCAATAACACAACCACATTCCTCTTTCAAATTGTAGTATCCTGACTACGCTAATTCATGGTCATTATTCACATTCAAAAATGTGTTTACAGAGAACAAAACCAACCCAAGGTAAGTTCATTACCTTGCTAGTTTTCTGTTTTCTTTTCTCTTCTTCCTCCTTCTCTTGTTCTCTCTTTCTCTTCTTGTTTCCCACCAAACAGAGGGTATAGATTGCTATCTACAATCATATCCCCAAACCACACATAACAAGCTAGTTTAATTCTCACGTACCTCACCAAACTAATATTTCAAGAGCTTGTTTTTAGGGTTTAGCTTTGAGATTACCTTCAAGTGTCCAAATGGAGAGTTAGGCAATCAAAATGATGAAGCTCCAGCACTCCACACGGGCAAGAATAAACCGGTTGGACATGGGGAAAAATTCAACGTGGGCATTCTTGATTTTTTACAAGAAAAGCTAAGAAATGAGAGCTTTTGACTTTCTCTTTTACCTTAGAGTATCAAGAAGATGAAGGAGACCCAAAAACACTCCTTTAAGCTCCAAAATGGCCTACGATCATGGAGATGAAGGTAAGAGTTTCTAGCTTTTGAAGGGTGGAAAATGTTGCCCTTAACAAGAGGAATTCAACGGTACAAATTTTGTGTGATTTGGTGGAGAAATGAGCAAGATAATGGAGATTGAAGATGGTGCTGTTTGCTCTCTGATGAAATCGCCATGGAGCTCTCTGGGGAAGAAGAGAATACAGAGAGAAGAGGCTGGGAATCATAAAAGAAGAAGGAAGGAGGTGAGAGAGTAAGTAAAGTATCTTTTTTTTACTATTCCCTTTTTACTTTATTTATTTGTCATCTTGTGACTTAATAAGCTAACAAGCTTATTAATGTGTGTGCACATACTAATTAAAATCGGCCCCACACAAAACACAAGCTGGGAGCGTTTTTTGACTTTTTACAGAAAACACTCGTTATTTTACCCGGTTTGGCACTATTCACTTACCGGGTCCGTTTTCCAGAATTTTCTCGTTTAATTATTTTTATGGTTATTAAGCTTCCATCAATACTTAATTATAGTTATTTAATCAACTATAATTTTTTTACGGGTCCGTTTGACCACTTAAAGTTGCATTTTCGGGTTTTCTAGAAAAGCGTGCTTTAAAACTCCGTTAGCATTTTTAATCCATTATTTGGATCCGTTTTCTTCGAGAATTATTCCCACATATTAATTAGGCATAATTAAGCCTTAGGAGTCCATCTTGGACCCTAACGAGATCATATATCTCTTATATTCATTTAACGCACATCTTAGTGTTTTTCGCTTTTCAAGCGTTTTCTCTTTTCTTTTGGTTTTATTCTTTTCACCAATATTCTCTAGGCACCATTAGGCCTTTAATAATCACATTAGGGTAATTTAATCACCATTTTTAGATCCGGGGTATTAAAAGGGATGTAGCAGAGCATGTGGCTAAGTGTTTGACATGCCAGAAAGTTAAAATTGAGCATAAGAAAACACCGGGTATGTTACAGCCGTTAGGCATACCAAGTTGGAAATGGGATTCTATATCCATGGATTTTATAAGTGGGCTGCCATTTACCAAGGGAGGAATGGATCAAATATGGGTAGTAGTTGATAGGTTAACTAAAACCGCTAGGTTCATACCAATGAAGAAGACATGGTCTATGGAGCAACTAGTGGATGCTTACGTTCGAAATGTGGTGAAATATCATGGGACTCTATCGGAAATAATCTCAGACAGAGACTCTAGGTTCACTTCAAGATTTTGGCAAGAATTTCAAAGGGCGATGGGTACAAAGTTGAATCTCAGTACGGCGTATCATCCTCAAACAGATGGCCAAACGGAGAGAACAATCCAAACTCTAGAGGACATGATGAGAGCTTGCGCAATGGACTACCAAGGATCGTGGGTAGATAAGCTACACTTAATCGAATTCTCCTACAACAATAGTTATCATGCAAGCATCAAGGCAGCACCCTATGAAGCATTATATGGAAGGAAGTGTAGGACACCACTGTGTTGGAGTGACTCGGGAGAACCGATAATAGTCGGACCACAACTCACGGAAGAAATGAGTCAGCAAGTCAAAAATATCCAGCAGAGGATGAAGGCTGCACAAGATAGGCAAAAATCATATGCAGACTTGCATAGGAGACTGATATAATTTCAAGAGGGAGATAAAGTGTTCCTGAAGGTATCACCAACCAGGAGTGCCGTTCGTTTTGGTAAGAGGGGCAAACTAGCTCCGAAATACATTGGACCTTATGAGGTGCTGGAAAGAGTGGGAAATATAGCCTACAAGTTGGCATTACCAATGGAGCTAGAGCAAGTACACAATGTTTTCTATGTTTCACAATTGAAAAGATACATACCGGATGAGACCCATGTATTACAACCAGAGGAGGTAGAATTAGAACCAAACCTATCCTATGTTGAGCGACCGATCAAAATATTGGACCGTAAGACAAGGGAAACCAGAGGGAGATCGGTGGTAATGGTAAAGATATTATGGGATCACCATGGAATTCAAGAAGCAACTTGGGAGCTAGAGAGCAAGATGAGGAAACAGCACCCACACCTATTTGATCAAGGTTAGTAATATGTTAAAAGTTTCAGGAGAAACTTTCTTTTTAAGGAGGGGAGAGCTTGGGGCAAAATTAGGGATAAATCCGTTGATTCTATGTGATAATTACTGAATTCTTGATGTGATGGACCTATGATGAGTTGATTATTGAGTAATATGTGCTTGATACGATATGTTTTGAATGTTTGGGTATGTGGATATATGTTGGAAGCATTGCAAGAACAGCTCATTATGAGTATTGATTACTAGTGATATGTGTGGTCATGTGGAAAATTTGTGGATTTGTATCTCTAGAAGAGCTATGGTTCCATATGAACCGTTATTTTATATGAGAATTACTTGAATCCTTGAATAGACAATATATTTGAGTGATGTTGTTGGACCATTATGGTTAAATAGCTTCGAGGACGAAGCTTTGTTTAAGGAGGGGAAAATGAAACACCCTAAATTGCTAGGAATTAATATAGTGATATAGATCACTGTATAGTTGTAGCTCACTGGGAATTACTTACTGAGAATTAAGTGTTAGTGTGTCATCTCCTTATTCCAATATCTTTAAGTGTTGATCCAATGATATTATCCTATGAAGTATATCATTTTCAGTAGACCATTCATGGCCATAAAATAGACAGCAAGGTCTAGCCAAGTTATTCTTATACAACAGTCCATTCATTTCGGTTATCTTTGGACTCGGTTAGCTAGTTATTATTGTTTTGTCACTTCCTATTCCTATACCTCAATGTTGTCAACCAAACTAGACATTCCCTACACTTTATTGATCTTTATTTCATGGCTCAAAATCAAGCCAAACAAGGCTCCAAATCAGCCTATACTTGTTACTTCTTGTCACATAAACTATCATATTGTCTTATATAATCTTAGCTATTATAATTCCCAAGTATACCTCCAGCATATGGCCGATTTTAACATCCTATAACACTTCTAGATTAGCCATTAAACAACAAGTATAGTTTATCCATTATTTTACTAGGTAACATGCAACACTTATATTCTCTTGTCATTTAATTAATGGCATTAGCATTGCTGGTCTGATTAAACAATTGCATGGCTGGGAACAAGCTTTTGAGGTGTCAACTCTCTGCATTCTTGGAGTTAAAACCTGACCATGTGTCTAACATTCAGCCAAGACTACATTAGACTTCAATAAACAAACTTGCTGAAATGGAAATACAAATCCTCTTGTTTGCATGTTGGTATCGGCTGGATGGGGCATTATTCATGCCTAGATCCTTGTCCCCTCATCCTCCCCAAACTCTCATAAACATTCCACAAGTACCAAGTAAATATAGCAAAGAATTAAGATGGAGAGTAGAACAAAGTGAGAACACATGTTGCTGAAATTTTGTGCCAAGTGCAGATTTTTGTTCCCCCCTTGTGCTTGCTCTCGGTAACCCCCCTCCCATACCCACATGTTTCCACTTCCTACATTGCTCCCTCATTTCCCTAACATCCTTAGTTGTAGTAGAAGGCATAGGGTGAGAGAAAACTCAAGGAAAAGAGAGAGAAAAACGTGATGAAGGGAGAGAAAAGAAAGGAGTGCTGAAACAAGAAAAATCTGCTGCTGTCTCCCTCCACTTCTGGTGCTATAATTCGTTTTTCATCCATTACCAAAGCTTGTTTCTTTCACCCAATCCCTTCCCCTATGTGTCAAGAGGTTAGATCAAAAGAGAAACCAAGAAAAAGTCTTATAACAAGAGAGAAAGAGAGAAAACCTTGAAGAGCTGTTGTTGCTGGAATTTTTCTGCTGCTGCTGTTTGGTGTTGCATGCGCCAGCATAGGAAGGGGAGTAAGAGTCCATTTGCTGGAAGTGTTAAGAGGAGAAAGAGAGTCTATTATCTGTAGGATTTCCAAGAAAAACTAACTAGTTATGGCTAGATGAACTCAGGTAACTTTCATGTACAACAATGTTCGAAAACTGAAAAAATTCTTTTGTTGTTTTCGGTTTCTGTTTGGTTCTGGTTGTATGTGATGTTTCTGTAATTTTTGAGATGTGTTATGGTTGATTAGTAGAGGTTAAAACCCTCTACACTGCTTATGTATTTCGTGGCTCATGCAGGTGGTAAGTTAAGTAGGAAAGAGCAAAGGAAAAGTGACATAGAAAGTGCTTTAAGGTTGCATGTGCAACCGGTTTTTTGTTGCTTCTGTATACTGAGTATTAAGTGATGTTTTAAAGCTTGAATTGCTAAGGAAATGATGTTATTTTGTTGGTTATATGTTCAGGTCGAAATGTTGTCAAATGGGATAGGTTTCCCTAGGCAAATAATAAGATAAAGTTAGTTGTACATGTAAATGTACATTCGGATGTAAGGTGTGTTCTAGTAACCGTTGTGGAGGAAGTTTAATGAGTTAATGATTTCCTAAGGTATACAGAAACTTAGGTGACGAAATGGATAGGTTAAATATGAGGTTTTGACACATGTTTAGTGACTATAAGTTTGATGAAATATGGCTAGTTAACTAGGTGAGTTAACTAGAGAAAAACTACCACAAAACTTATCGGTATTGGTTATGAAAGTTCTTGTTTGATTTGGTTTCTGGTGTTTTAATGAACATGGAGTCTTATACTGACCATAAGATGTTATATGACCATTGGGTTCAAATAAAAGTTGTAATAACACTTAGACACACATAGGCACACAATAAGTGTTACTAAGGGATTTTGATCACTGTGATTGTGTTAATTTCGGTATGGTTGGTTTTTCTGTTTTTGTGTGTGACTATAATTTATGTGTGGTGAATATTGGGGTCATACTGATTATATAAGGTGGGATGACCACTTGGTGAAATTAAATTGGTGAAAATGCTTAAGCATACATAAACATACAAAATGGTTACTGTGGTGAGTATAATTACTGTTTTGAGTTGCTCTGCCCACTAATTGTTGTGGCTGCTTATACTGACTTTACTTGGTGTATTAAATTGAGGAATATGGTTCTGGACATGAGGAATGTGTTGGCCAATGTTGGCAATGTTTATCCATGGATTACTCCTACCAATGTATTGGAGTTTTGTGATGCCCTACTAATGTATTGGGAATTATTTTACTGCTCCTACCAATGTATTGGAGCTAAGCTACTATGATCTACTCTAGGGGCTGATGACCTTTAGAGGGTGTGCACACTTAAGGACATAGAGTGAGGTGAGATTTGTTCCGAGGGGTTTTCTCCCGAGGTCCAGTGGTTATGATTTTTTGTTCCAAGGGCTTGCACGAGGTCCAGTGGTTGTGTGAGGTTGTTCGAAAGTATTTGTTATGTGGTGGAACTGGATACCTATTGTATTACTTACTGATTAAAGTTGATTTTGTGGTATATGGTGCCTATTCAAGTTTCTGGTTGGTTAACTACATGCCTTGGATTAAATGTAAATGCAGGTGACGAAATACCACAAGTTGTGTGGAATTGTTGTGTTTGTGATGAGTGGTTATCATAGCTGTATGAATTTGATAAGTTGATAACCTTGCTGTTATGAATATGCATTATTGGAGTTTTGCAAAGACAAAATGAATTTTACAAGTTGTAGTGGGAGTTACTCAATTTGCTGATTTGCAACTGCAACCCCTTCCTTGTTTGTGTTTGGATTTATGGTTGCAGAGTGAGATGTACGCATGGTTGGCACCTTACCCAGAAGTGGAGCTGACCCATTGCCACTTCATTTATGTTTACTTAGTGAATAGCTTTTCTCTAAGGATGGGTGTACGTGTTCTGATTGTCAGGAAGCCCCTTTGCCCTGCTCTAAGTTACTATAAACGGTGCACCCAAGCTAGAATGAGGGTGTTACCGGTGGGAGATGTGCGTAGAAGGTTTAAGGGACTTAAAAGAGCCCGTGTGTAACTTGTAACTCCACTAAGTCACTAGGTTGGACTTTGGTTTGTTCCAGTTGGGAGTAGTTGTTGTTTATGTTGGCTAAGTTAAGTTAACAATGTTGTAAGTTAATGTTACTTTATGTTTGGTTGTTGTGACTTTATGTTTAATCCAGACCATGTAAGGATAATGTAATGTTTTATCTATGAAGTTAGGGATATGTAATATGTTTAAGAGTTTGAAGTTTAGCCTTAGCACCCACTAGGGAGTGGGTGTGGCGTTGTAGCACCCATTTGAGAGTTAATCGGGAAGTCTTCCGCTGCGACTGTCCGGTGAGTGTTGTGTCTTTGCGAATGGGGGTGTTACAGTACCTCTGTCACAGAGAAACATACTTCGCTCTGTTCAAACAGCCACAATCCAATGGCCGGGTACATGGGTCAAAATCTCGGGCTAGGTAAACACAATTAACGCTTACTCTAAAATTATAATTATCCGATATTTCAATTAGTATATGGCTTAGAGTGAGTTACTTAAACTTAATTAATCAACAACTTAGGAAAATGTCAAGTCGAAAAAAACTTCTAAAGGAAAAGGAAAAAGTGTTGCCACACCAGCTCTCACGGGGGCATCCTCCAATTTCATGATGAGACCTGCTTTAGTAGAGAAGAACATATTGGATGGGTTGTCACAGAACATGAGACTTCTGCACTCGGCCTTGTTGATGACGTCACCTCAGAGTGATAGGATCCAAGTGGAGGATAGCCAGGGTCTTTTTCACCACCATGAACCCGAAGGAAAGACTCATACGTTCGATATATATATATATGTCCGACTTCGTTGATGTATTCAAGAGAGACTGGTTAAATGTGTCGATTCTGAAGTCAGCTAGCATGTGAGCGATCTCATACCTTTTCCTATATTAATGAAATACTTGAATTAGTTTTTGTACTTTAACGCTGTTCATTGATGTTGTTGTCTTTATGGTGCAGGCATGTGCATTCTAAGGCGATACGAGATCATCAGACTAACAGTTTCGGATTCCTATGCCCTGCTACTTGCTATGAAGTGACTATGTTAATGGATCCTGAAGGTCTTTTGCGGTACTTGACGAACACAATATTTGAATGTGCAGACAAGTCATACATTATGCTGCCATATTATCAAGGGTAAGTCATACTTCCATATCTTATTACGTTTTATTTATAAGTTATGTTATCCGTGTTATGATTTCAATTTTATTCATTACGTGAGCAGTCGTCATTGGTCATTGTTGGTTTTGGCCATGAAATACCCGAGAGTCTTTCAGTTCGACTCACTTGGTACGAGTGCCAAGAAGCCAGCGATAGCAGCGGCTCTAATGAGGTGAGCTATTTAAATTATACAACAATTGTCATAACTTAATAAATTGTTTCGTTAAATTTGATTAATTTGTGTATTACATTCAAACTATTTATTTTGTATAGTGGCTTCAAAGCTGCACTGCGTGCATTGCAAAAGACACCGAAGAACATCCCTTGGACTGCAGTGAAGGTAGTTTTACTTATTTTGTGCAAATAGTTAACATGTTAATAGTAGACCTGCAAGTATGACTGATAACGCAATGTGTGAATGTATAGTGTCCAGTACAGCCTGGTGGATCAGAATGTGGTTACTATGTTATGAGGTTTATGCATGACTTAGTAGCATCATCCAAGTTTTTGCCAGAAAAATCATTGGACAAGGTATAAAACTATCTTTGAAAGTCTTGGTTTATATGTATTTTTATTCTTTGTCATTCTTTGTGTAGTGTCTCATTAACTATTCATTTTTGTTTGTTCAAGGCTTTCGAAGAACTCGTGGGCTATGGAAATTATGCAGAGAGGCACATATCTGAAATCCTCGAGGATTGGGCAGAATTTATCTCCATCGACGTACTTAGTTGATTCCTCTTAAGTTAGTTTGCGTTGAACGTTAGTTGTGTTATTATGTATTTCATTAGATTGAAACGTAGTGAATTGTATATTGTAATGGAGTGTGGTGTGGAGAGTGTGGTGAAGTGTACAACTAATCCTTATTTTTGTTATGAATTTTCTTGCTTTCTTGCATTTATTGATGCGTGCCGATGATTATGGCGCTTTATGGGTTTATAGTATGCTACTGAGGCGCCCCACTGTGGTGGCAGCATTATACAATGTCTTTACAGGTTTGTTTAATTTTGTGGTGTATTTGGGTGCATTAATAAGCTGGAAAGGAAAAAACAAAAAAAAAATGCCTATTTCGGCGGTTCCTACTAAAGAACCGCCGAAATAGACCAATTCCATTTGACCGTATACGTTTGACCTGACCACCTATTTCGGCGATTCCTATTAAGAAACCGCTGAAATAGGTGGTCAGGTCAAACGTATACGGTCAAATGGAATTGGTCTATTTCGGCGGTTCTTTAGTAGGAACCGCCGAAATAGGGTAAAATACCTATTTCTGCGGTGCTCATTTCTGCGGTTGTAAACCGCAGAAATAGGCCCTTTACAACCGCAGAAATAGGCTGCTTTCCTACTAGTGGATAATCGGGGATGCGAGCTAGGGAGAGTAAGGGTTTATAGCAACTAAGACTCACATATTATGCTACCCCTAACTATATTATGTACGGCGTACTTATAATAACTAATGTAACATATAGCAGACATTATATTATATACTACTAAGTTATTCTAATAAGGGAGGCAATCCAATCAAGAAATATTTTCAAGATTATTTCCCGAGTCTTAGTTAGTAAGTTGGCGACCTTAGAAGGTCTACTTGCAAAATACAGTAAGCAAGTAATTACAAGTATAGATTATTGTCCAATTCGAGCTAGCGAATAACATCTATTCTCTCTATTACTTACCAGTTTACAACCGTTTGCTCCTGCTGGTGGGCCTCGGGCCGATGTTGGGACGACCAATGATCGGGCTCCTATCTCTATTCGTAAGCCTTTGTCGACAAAAGAGCCAGTGCATGACCCAATTGCTGATGAAAGCCTTAGAGATGGGTGGCATAGACCGGCTGATGTTAATCTGCGGAGTAGGAGTGAGATGCTTGGGTCCGAGCTGATCCCTGATATTACGATGGTTGAATCGGGGCACGTGCATTGTGGTTTGAATGACTCCCCCCAGGATGACCTGGTGGAGGAGGCGGGGATTGGTGAGGATATTAGGAGCCTCTTCGAAGAGCTCGAGTTTCCCCCTGGGTTTGAACCAGATAGAGGAGTCTCTCAGCCGAGGAGGTGTCCAGAAGAAGATTTCATCAAAGAGGAAGCGAGACAGATACTTTTGCTAGCAAAGGATCTTGGGTGTCATGTGCAGGATGAGGAACTTGCCCTAAGTAATTTTGAAGAGGCCGTTCGTGACCATAGAGCTAGCTCCCGGCAGAGAACCCAAGAGTCTAAGACAGCGGTTGAGGTGGATGACGATAGATGCTCGCAGTACACTTCTAAATATAGTTCGAGGAAGGAAGTAGGAACTACGAAAGGTCTAGTGGGATTTAGTAAGTTCTCTCGTGTGAGTAAGGTTGTAATTAGAAACAAGAGAAGGGCTAAAGCAAGGTAGTAAGGAATGCGGATGTTCTGTGTAGGACTGAGTGGGTAGGCTTGAGAGGTATGTTCGTGTCTTTGGTTAGGTGTCTGTGTCAAGTGTTGTTGGCTGCATTTGCGGCTCAATTGGCTTTATGCCTCTTTGTAGGCCTTGCGCCTCTAATTATCAAAAAAAAAAACTTACCAGTTTACAACCCGCACGACGTACTCAGTTTTCGTGTACACATATCCGGACTATCCCCCTTAGTGAAAACAATATCATTCATATGCAGCCAAACATGGTAGATCAATGTACCAAAGGCAAACGATTTCAGCTTGAGCAGACTACATGGCTTTCTCAAGTCCTAGATTAGCCTCTTCATGCAGAGTAAGAAACTTCTCGACAATTCAAACTCATCCACTCACATACTATGTATATTACTATTAAACACTTACCCATTAAACACATATATCCAAGCAACAGAACATTTTGTGATTTTCTTTTTTAGTCTGTTCACTGTACAAGTTGACTGGACTACCCTTTGTTATATTAACTTTAAATGATTATAATTTTTAAAACATAAATCCAAAATAAAAAATTACACAATTGTTCATCTAAATTTGAGCTCTTCAAAACAAGAGCAAACATGAATATTTAACAAGTTTAAAATTTTATATTAATTACATGTATATATTTACATATATCAATCAGACTTATGATTCACCACATACAGTTTTAAGTTCATTATATAACAATAATAATACACCACAAAACAATAATAATTCAGTATTTGTTCCAACGTCTGTTACTTATTAATTAATGAATCATAATATCAATTTTAATGAATCATAATATCAGAATTAATCAATTATAATATCATTTAAGTGTATCATCGTAAACATATAAAAATAAAATATTTTAAACAATAATATACAACACCAAACAATATTTGATACGTAAGGAAAATACATGATTCACCCTATAAGGTTTAAAATACATCACAAAACAACAATAATACATTTTAAAATAATAATCATTTTTTATTGGTTTCAAAGTTTCTTATCTAATTCAACACTTATTAGTTAATGAATCATGAGATCAAATTTAATGAATCATAACATTAAAATTAATGAATCATATTATAATCATTTTAGTGTATCATCGTAAACATATAAAAATAATTATTTTTCAAAGGTGTCAAAACATATCCATGATTGGTCTTGTTTTGAAGAGTTTGAATTTAAATAAATAATGGTATAATTTTTTCATTTTATACTTATATTTTAATATTTACAACCATTTTGAATTTTGTTACTTTTAAAATGTCACTCAGCAACGATCAATGTGTCATATGGCACTGCCCGTGCAATAGTGTATGCAATCTTTCCGCATTATCTAATTTGATTTACTTGTTATACTTAAAGTCACTTGGTCAATTAGACCACAATCAAAGGACACCAAAAGTTGTAACTTTGAGAAAATTTATTCTTACTTCCCTACCTTTACTCCATCCTTGTCACCCTGATCCTCATTGGTTAACAACACTATTTTCTTCACCCTTACTTTTGTCCCTACAACTATAAGCTATTTTCTTTATTCATAAGAGTGTTAAATCCTTAATATTTTTTTCTTACTACCATAGTCCTTTTTGAGGTTAGCTTTAGTTGACAACTTCTTGTCTTCTTCTATCCCAACACACTCGTAGAGGTGGTCACGGGCCAGGCCCAGTCTTGGTTGTGGGTTCAACCGATCCCAGTCCGTAAAGTGAGGACCGGTCTCGGATTGCTAGTATCCCGGGCCGGTTCTGGTCTCATTTTTTTAAAAGGACCACAACCGGTCTCGAGTCGGTCTTGGACTACAACCGGGCTTTTTTTAATGATGGACTTTATGTAATTTATGGCTAATTAGTAATATTATAAAGTTATAATAAGAATTACAATATTTTCTAAATAATCTTATGTATTGTAAGAAAAACAAGATTTTATTTATCTTTTGGGCATGCACTTATCTTAAGATATAACATCATAAGATAAGTTGCCTACGTATCCTGAAAGAATCAAAGTCCACGTAGTTCTATTATTACAATCATAATTATGTTACAATACTACTAGTAGTTCAAATACTAAGTTCTATTTTCCAAGTTCAAAGTTCGATCAATATCTTAATATTACAATCAGTATAAACTAAAACTTAATCAAACGCTCCTATGTCATCACTACCTTCAGTAGTTCCTAGATCTGAACTGCTGAAGTTCAACATCAACCAATCATCTTCTTCAAAAGGAGCATTCTCTTGGTTTTGTCCTTGTAAACGTATCTCAACAACATCCCAATTGTACTTGCATACACATACTTTTATTGAATCTGGCGCCAAGCTTGATCTTCTATCATCCAACACGTGTTTACCCATGTTGAATGCTGATTCAGAAGCAAACGTTGAGACAGAAACTGCAAGGATGCTTCGTACAATTTGAGCCGGTCCCCATACATAACGACTATATTTCAAAATTTGGGTCGGTCCCGGTCCTTAACTGGTCCCGAATTGGTCTATGTTGTATAACAACGACTATATTTCAAAAAAAATGGACCGGTCCCGGTTCCAGGATGGTGCCTAGCCGGGCCCAATCGAGCCCAACTTCAAGCGGTCTGATCTCTTGGAAAGTAAAACCGAACCGGCCAACTATTTTTTTCCGGACCGGTCCCACGACACTCTAGGTCCTGGTCAACGGTCTTGAACCAGTCTTTGACCAGGCTCGGTCTCAGGCGGTCCCGAACTGGCCCGTCCTAGGGGCCACCTCTAGGGCTAGTAATCTTGACACAAACCCGAAATCCAACCCGAAACCGACATGCTAACATGTGGGTTTGGGTTGCAATTTTCAACCCGAAAACATTTTTGGGTCGGGTTCGGGTTGGGTTGCTAAAAACTCGGGTTGGTTTTTGGTTTGAGCTGCCGACCCGATTTCAACCTGCAACCAGAATTTTATTTTTGAAAAAGAAAAGAAAATATATATTCTTATAGTTATGTGACATAACTCTAAATATATCATTCATGTTACCATTTATGTTTAATGGTTTTATATGTTATGTTATATTGTCTTGGTGATTTTTTGTAGAATTTGTATTGATAGTACAATATTTTTAATATTGGGTTGATTTCGGGTGTCAGGTTAATTTCGGGTCATCGGATCAGTTTCAGGTTGTAGCAAATAAAGGTGATTCGCTCACCAGGGGCCCCCCACGACCCAGCCCGAGTCTTGTGGAGGAGTAAACAACGGTTGCACAGCGACCTCATAGAGTGCCTAGCCTATGTGCTCGATCTGCTGCCACCCATTGGAGAATCGATCTGCTGCCGCCCATTGGGTTCCCCCGAACCAATGTGCGTTGAGCCGGATTAATTCACCAAAGGTGTGTTGAGCCGGAATCGAACACGAGACCATGCGTCTTGTAGCAAATTTTCAGCACCCCGAGTATACCGACTGCACTATGCCCGCGGGGCGGATCAGTTTCAGGTTGACATAACATAACCTGTTTTGGATTTGAGTCGGTTTCGGATTGAGGTGAAACATGAGCAAGTCGGGGTCACCCGAAACTGAAAGCCTAGCCACCGCTACAACACACCATCCCTGATACTTTTCTTCAGGACAACCATGCGTTGTACTCTTTCTTAATTTACGAACACTTTACTATAGTTGCACAAAAACGAAGTGTAATGAAACTAAAATTCAAAATGCTGACTGCTAAGCAGATTTATCCAGTTAATCAACGGATCACAAAGACTTAGGAACAAATCATGTTATGCTAGAGTAGTCATCCCATTTCCTTCTCTATTCAATTTCATGAAACAGATTGCAGATTCTTTCCATTCGGAATTTGTTGCACATGATTGGACACTCTAGGGGTTTCAACTTCAAATTTCATTGAACAACCCTAAGTTAAACTCTCGCATGATTCAATATAATTGGACAAACCTGCTATTTATTTTTTCTGGATAAAGACTTTAAGCTTAGCCTAATAATGTTTTCAAAAATAGACGCCAATAAGATGTGGAGATACGTGTGAGATATATAGAAAAAGAGAATTTTTTTGCCGTTAGCAAAGTATTCGGACAGCCATAAGGTGCATGTATGATGTTTTTTGTTTTTTGAAACCAAAAAGGTGTATGATGTAACTTGTAAGATAGACGACTATTATTCCAACGAATAAAGATGTGGAGATAAATATAATAGTTGATGAAATGTAAGATGCATAAGATCAAACTTTCAATTTCATTTCTTTTTAGTTATGTCTCTACCTTTCACATTGTGGCCCTTACTGTAAACATTCCAATGTTCGTAAACATGTCGATTTATTATGTAAATGTAAGTTGCGTTAAGTATTCATCATTAATAATTTCGAAAAATTACATTGTCTATCTATGATATATACATTGTTCACCCATAAACTTTAAGTAACTACATTCTTCACCTATGCACTAATCAAAATGTGATGAAATTAAATTTCTAACTTCACAATTACTTTAATGAAAAAGTTAGACTCTAAAAAACCCCAAAACTCTAGAGATTCAAATAAATGAAAGATACCAAAAAAATGAAATAAAGTGGCACAACAGTTGCTCCCTCTGTTCAGAAATAATGGTACACTTCTGATGAATTTCTTATAAAATTTTGCGTGATTCCTCCACAATTCCAAACAATAATCTCATACAATATATAAAACTAATGATTTTGTATTTTTTGTAATTTCAAATTTTTCTATTAATATATTATTTACTTTTAGATTTTTTATTATGGATAGGTAGTGTAATTTATTAAAGTTGGTGAACAGTGTAATTCCTAATATCGCGTAGATTGACCGTGTAATTTTCCCAGTCCTACTAATGAGTCGCGTTCACCTCGAAAGATCTCCCTCTTGCCCCCCAGCTATTTTTTAATTCTGCTGAAGTGGATCTTTGCTAAATTAGCGAACAGACTGCTCTACATTTCCTCATCCATACGGCTTGATTTCTCCATTCGCAGGAGTAAGAGAGCTCGGTTGTTTCTCGAACCAGGTATGGAGACTATGATCCTTGTTGATTCTGTACCCATCCATCAGAAACCATCCAATTATGATGAAATATCTATGCAGCAAAGTGTATATTTTGGCGACAGTCTCAAGGACTTGAAGTATTTGCGAATGCAGCTGTATTCCGCAGCAGATTATTTTGAAGTATCTTACACCAACAATGAACAGAAAAGTTTTGTTGCAGATACACTAAAGGAATATGCTATCAAGGCACTGGTGAACACAGTAGACCATTTAGGATCTGTAACATACAAAGTAAATGGTATATTGGATGAGAATGTCGAAGAAGTGTCTGAAAGAGAGTTCTGCGTTTCATGCATTGAGCAGAGATTACGAACATGTCAGGAGTACATGGATCGTGAAGGCGTAGCTGAGCAATCGTCTGTTATAAACACACCTCGATATCATAAAAGATACACTTTACCCGATGGTGGTGGTGGGAGTACGAATGCTGCTAATGTAAAATTTCAAGGATACCACTCCGAAGATATGGAAGATTGGCATCGCTTTAGAACAGCTGTCCGCCCAACAGTAAGAGACGCCCCATCAAAGACATTCAGAAAAGGGCGTTCAGTATCAACTTCTGTACGACGTTCAAACGGGAGCCTGAATGACTTTCTGCAAGACCTTCAAGGCCACCACCTGCTGAAACTTTCTCCTCACTTGCTGCTACCGCCCCAAAAAAGAACTTGATAGAAGATCTACAGATAAAAGATCTGTTTCTTCGCATCGGTTTCCTCTTCAACGATGTGGTTCTCTTGCAACAAAGCCTACGTCTAAACCCAATCAGATCAAGTACTCCAAACCACCGAGCTATTGAATGGCAAAGGTTTGCTTCGGCACCTCGAAGATCAACTTCTATGCATGTTCAACAAGCCAGGGAAAGTGACTCGCATCAACAACAAGAACTTCAAAGACTATGAGAACTTTATATCATGTTCATACCCCGCCCACCACAGTGGAAATCAACAAGAGACCACAAGCATTCAGATATCACAACCTAAAACATAAATAAGAGCCCATAGCCCACCCCAGAGGAGAGTCACCGTGAATCCAGTCTCCACATTCATGTGGGTGTCAACAGAGAAGTTTTTAACGGTTGTTACTCACAGGTGTAGCTTCTACAGTTGTAAGCATCAATTTTATGAAGTCACGCAGAAAAAAAAGGCCCCAGCAGAATCTAATTGTGATATTTGGAAACAAAGCTCAGTATTCCGTTGGGTAAGAACAATAGTGAATAGAGATGCCCCCAACGTACATGGTCACAGCTTCCGAGATGCCCCCAAAGACCCTGCCCATACCTGCATTTTCTTTACTTCCTCGGTAAAAAGAGACGTTAGTCTTGCCTAGCCCATTTCTTCTTTCCACCCCTTGTGTAATTGGAAGTCACTGTTTTAGGAGTCTCCTTATCCACATGCAATGCAACGTGACAAAAGAAAAACCCTACTTAAAGTGAACCGTACAACACCCAACTGGAAACTCAATGCACTCATCTCCGTCATAATCATCAATAGATATGAAGTCCCATGGATTTCAATCATGAGCCATGAAAAATTTTCATTCTCAGTGGAACAATCATATGTCAGAATCAATAACATGTTAAATTACCGTCTGGAAGACCTAATTGTTCGCTGCATTGTGTTGTGTTTGATCTAACTTTGACTTTAGCTGCCTGATTCAGTAATTGCTAGTCAAGTCAAATTTGACACTGGAGCTGATCATGGGTCGTTAGGCTTTGACCAAACTGTTAAACTTGGCCAAACTGGGCCCAAGTTTGCTATACTTGCCATTAAAGTTGTTCAGACGGTAATTTAACATGTTATTGATTCTGACATGAGCCCAGTTTGGCCAAGTTTAACAGTTTGGTCAAGCCTAACGACCCATGATCAGCTCCAGTGTCAAATATGACTTGACAAGGAATTACTGAATCAGGCAGCTAAAGTCAAAGTTAGATCAAACACCACACAATAAAGCGAACAGTTAGGTCTTCCAGATAGAGATAACATAAGCTGAAATCATCAGAATTGGGTAGGAGGAAGTGAAGATAGGGAAGACAGACATTAGCCTTGACTGGGACAGATGGATCTGCCAATTTACCCTGAATAGACTATTGACTATTTATGACACGGATCAGAACAAGTTCAGACAGATTCCTCAAGTACACCGGGAAATCACTCAAATTAATTTTGTATAACTGCCTGTTAGACACAAAACCAACCTAGATAGTAGTTATAGAGTGTATCTGTAAGGACTACACAAATTTGATTTAGTCTTAATAAAAGGGAAGCAGTTTTGAGGAAAAAAGAACAGGACTGTTTATACATTCATACTAACACTATAACTATCTACAAACTAGAGAAGCCTAGGCAATCACCAATACAAGGAAATGCATTGCTGCAATAGAGATATCAAACAAAGCCCCATCTCATTGACACAAATCAGACGTATCCAATAACCGCAATAACCTTAAGAGAAACTTTAGCAATTAGCAAAACAAACAAAATGATTGCTACATTAGAAATATCACACAAAGTCACATCAGTGCACTATAAGAAGACTAGTTCAACCCTATTAAGTTTTATATAGATCAGAACAATCACACCACGGTCAACAGTAAAAAGAATACACTTCTGAAGAAATAAAATATCTATGCTTGAAGCAATCTGAATCGAAAAGTAGGCATCCAAAGCACAGAACTGCCTTGGGTCACAATTCTTAAACAGATCAAGCAAGCATTGGTGGAGGGCTAATGCACTGAGAGAGCTACAAAGATCTATAGAAGGCCGTGTCTTGGTTCAATATCTACTCATCACCAAGATAAAGGAAATTATCATCTCTTGCTGGCATACAGGTAGAAACAAACAGAAGCTTAATTGTCAGCACATCTACGATTCAATATAACGTATCCAGGATAGGCTAATGTCAATCCAAAGTTTGAAAATCATAAGGAATATGTCGCTTAATAAAAATAAAAAACTATGAAGCCATTACTTAGCAAAAGTTGTATAAGTATAAGCTACATTGAACTCAGTTGTGGTTCTTCTATAACCAAAAGACACAATAAAGGTCTTTGATTCGGCCAGTCTCCACATCCCAACCGAAGAAGAGAAACGTTTGAGGGTACGGACTACAGAGGAAAGTAAGATACATCAAGTGGCTTCATACTTTGGATCAGCCATCACGAAGTGGTAAGCAATTACCAGCACGAAGACGAAGATGCCGAGGAAATTAGCGAGGAACCCCAGATCTTGATCATCAAACATCTGTAGTCTCAAAAGACAACGATTGTTTCAAACATAGGCCAGGAAAAAAAATTAAGCAATCAGATCGTTGAGGAAGCGGAAAAAAATTGAACACGGCAAGGTCATAAAGTGGATGCGTATAAACTCATAAATTCCTAAAACAATTAACATCCAATGAATACGATCGAGTGGCAAACTTGTTCACAAAACGCAAACACAATTAGAGAAAGCACTGCAAAATTATAGGGAGAGAGAGAGTCACCTTGGTAAAGACACTACAAATTCGGGGAATCCAACGATGCTGCGGCACCACGCGAAGGTTTTGCTGTTAGAGTCAAATCTCCGCCACTTTTGCCGATTGATAATTTATAAAGAAGGGAAAACCTCAAAATGTAGACTTCCGGAAAAGTAAAAAACATTGTGGGTGCTGGGATTCGAGCCCAGGTCTCCACGGCCACAACGTGGAATTCTAACCACTAAACTACACCCACTATTTGACTGTTTTGGTCATGCAAAACATAAAACATTGCCTGGTAAAATTCGCATTTTTTTCTCTTTTCTTCCATCATTTTTAATCTCGTATTTCAGAAATTCTGTTCTTCTCACTTTTATATTATAGCATAAGGCATTTTTTAGTAGTCAAATAATAATGAAAACACTAATTGTATCTCTATTTGTGATTAAACTTTTGATGTACAAAAACCTCTTGGTACGGTATATTATAACCTTATCTTAATCATATTTATTAAAAGAACTCATTTTGATTATATGGTTTATAACCGTATCTTGAAATATCATTTTTTATTAATATTTTTATATAATATATTTTATTTTATTACAAATTTAGTTTAGTTAACTAAACTTATTGAAATTATTATTATAGTTATTGATTTGAATGAGTATTAGTCTACTTTAAATTGCTTAGTGTTATATGAGTAAATAATAAATTACACTTAAACCACTAATTAACATTATCAAGTGCTTTATACTTTAAATATTTGTACTTTTATAATCAAAATTTGAACTCGAGTTTGATTCCAAAATATGAAGTGTGTTTATCTTGTTTAAATGTTAAAGTCAAAGTCAAAGTTTTTTGGTTATTGCCACATTATGTATATATTATTAGATTTTAGTTTTTCAATCATTTACAATGTTCGTAACTATAAATATATTTGAATTTATTGTGTATGAATATTTTTAAAATATAACGATTTAAATCCTATTGTGAGCATTTTTTACTAGTTTTTTGTGTTTAATATTAATATAAAAAATATATTTATTCTTAACATTTTGTGTCCCCCTAAATGTTAAATTCTGGCTCCACCCTGAAAGCAAACATAACTCAGGTAATTTTTGGCCAGCCACCATAGTTAGAACACCAAGATTCAAGTGTGAAATCTTTCGTTAGCCGGCCAGAACTCACTGCTTCTCTCGGTAAAGTTTGCACCGACTCCCCGGTAGGGTTGTCAATCTTGACATGAACCCGAAATCGGACCTGAAACCGACACGCTAAAACGCAGGTTTGGGTTGCAATTTTCAACCCGAAAATTTTTTGGGTCTGGTTCGGGTTAGGTTGTTAAAAACCGGGGTCAATTTTGGGTTTGACCTGTCAACCCGATTTCAACCCGCAACCGAAAACATTTTTAAAAAATAAAAGAAAATATATATTCTTATAGTTATGCGACCTAACCCTAAATATATCAATCATGTAACCATTTATTTTTGATGTTTTTATATGTTATGTTATATTATCTTGGTGATTTTGTGTAAAATTTATATTGATAGTACAATATTTTTAATTTTGGGTCGATTCCGGGTTGTTTCCAGGTCGCCGGGTCAGTTTTAGGTTGATTTGGGTTGGCAGGTTGGGTTCGGGTTGACAAATCACAACCCGTTTCGGGTTTGAGTCGGTTTCGGGTTGGGATGAAACATGAGCAGGTCGGGTTCGGGTTGAAGTCAACCCGACCTAAAACCCGAAATTGATAACCCTACTCCCCGGGTTACAACCACTTCGGCCATGTAAAAGTTAATCATAACCTGGCACAACCTCCGGGATGTGACCAATCGCATCGCACTTCTTAACTTGACCCACCGTCCGCGCATCTCACTTGACACGTCATTAATTGTTGTGAGACCAATATGTCTTTCGTGGCTGATGTGCAACCAAGAAGTATGACAAAGCTTCCTATTGGCGTGAAACTTCAGACGATGTCACCACGCATACGACGAGTCGGCTTCTCTCTTGTCGTTTTGGCTATAAATAGTCATCAATATTCCTCATTCAAGGCACGCTCACACACTAACATTAATTATTCTCTAAACTTGTATTCTCCTCCCCAATTATAGTAAAACCTATGTCGCACACCGTGAAGAAGATCATTGAAGATTGAACCACTTAAATCATTGTCTCATTCCTTTCCTCTCAATTACCACATCATTAAAGTCACGTTGATTCAAACACTCAAGAGATAATCACACCCATTACGAGACTATATTATAACAAACCCTATAGAGAATTAGAAAAATACGAAGTACAAATCACTTACATGTATAACAATACTAAATAGCAATTCAATACAACTCGGATGTTCATTCAAGGAAATTAGAGGAAAAACAAAGCATCAGACAACTCCTTATCATGGATTCAGAATTAACTCATTTATTAACTCTTTAACATTCCAGATTGACAAATGGAGAGAAGATGCACTGACATTGAATTTTTCATTCGTGACTCAGAGGATGGTGGTGCGAGTAGCAGTAGCTGACCAGATGCTTGGGCACCCCCTTGAGGTTTTAAGTTAGGACCTGCATATGCAACAGTTTCGGCAACAGAGGATGTTGGCGCAGTTCCAAGAAGATTAAAAGTTGTTTATACACAGACAGTCAATGCTTGTTTCCAATCGATGGTTGTTGATGATCTAGTTTTAATGGTAAATTGTGAAATGCCCTTTGATGAGGTTTGGAAGGGTAATGCGGTCAGGGCTATAAGGATTATGGTGGGATACATGAAGACCAGTAAAGCGGCAATGGGGCAGTCGGTTTCAGATGTGTCACAGGCCAAAACAGAAACCCCTCGATTGTCGGGGGTTCCCAGGAAAAATGAGCTTAACACAGAACTATTGTTTGGACGAGCTGAGCTCCTATACAACTAGAATTGTAATTTGGATCTTTGCTTTTTATATCAAAGTGATGTATATCTAGCTGGCCTTATGGTGAACCTTTTCCCGGGTTGATCAATATACTTATTTCTATGTTGTTTAATGTTGTTGTAATAAGGTCATTAGGTCTAGTACTACTTGCTTTGTTTGCCATTATCGCTTTTTACCCCTCTGTAGCTTTACAGCCTTAGTTTTAGAAGTTAGCGTGGTTTGGATTGGGGTGGATGAGCTTGAAGTGCTCTTGATCTCTTTGGTAGGTTTGATGATTCTTGTTGTGGGTGTTTTCAAGTATAGATTGTTGGCTTAGCTGGTTTCGTTTATACCATCTAGCTGAAATTAAGCCTTGTAGCGGGATGTTTTTGTACTCTTGTATCCTTATCACCGATAAATAGAAGGGACTGGTTCTTTTCGAATCAATCTATATTAACTGATTGTCTCTATTATGTTGTCGCTAGCAAACATATTGTAGATTGACCAATTTTTTTATATATAATGAAAATGTGTGTTTAAATTAATATTTTATTAGAAAACTATTGTAATAGATCTATAAATTAAATATAGTATAAAAACATAAGTGAATTCAAATAAAGTGTAAATTAATGTGTTCTATAATATTAGGTTACTAAGATAAAAGGTAACATATCAAGAGCTAGAAGTCAAAAGGAGCAAAACCACATTTGTTCCTAGCTAGCTATTGCCAATAACTTTAATTATGCCTTCGGTTGCATTTATTGATGGTTGTAGTTTTGGCTACTTCAAACTATAATATGAGTGTATATATATATGGTTATAGACAAATCGATCATCAAATAAATATGAACTTTTATACTTAGGGATTCCAGTGAGATCAATGGTGATCCAACAAAACATTTATTCGAGAACAATAAAACGACTTATATATACTCATGGAAAAACTAGTGATCATGCATTGCCATTGTAGTGAAAGTTCTTCATCAATGGTAGACATTAGCCTTTAACTGTTTTACCATGTATAACCTTACGTCACTTTATCATTTTCATATTTATCTTGTGCACTCTCTGTTTACTAGCCAGTGCATTATGACGTTATACAATCTATGTTTTGAATTTCATTGATTATTTCATCTTTTGGGCTTCATTTTATTGCTTGGGTTGTATAGCTTTCGCTATTTATGTAGTTTGTCTTGTTTGTATTTCGTACCTTAGTTTTTGTTTGTATCTTTAATTCATGATCATTCATACATTTGTGTTTTGTTGTTGTAGTTTGTAAGTAATTTTTCTTGTTATTTCTTCAATTATATTGTTAGGATTTTTAGTGACATAAGGGTTGGCAATTTCAACTACTCCTTAAATCAAAATGAAGTTTGTGAATTTAGATTTAAATTTTAGACATGATTAAATAAACTAGTTGAGTCTAGTATGACCTATTTAATAACCGGTCAGGTTTGAGTTCAGTGGTGTAACCCGGGTAACCAATTAAAGCCTTTAATATTAAATAAATACATACTTTAAAATATAAATTATTTTTTAAATCTTCAATTGTAATATTACTTAGATATATTGATGTTAAAACTTAATTTTAATTGATATAAAAGCATAATCCTATCATAAGATTAAGAGAAATAATGTTAGTTAGTCAAATTATTTATTTTCTTATAAATAACTGAACAAATTATACTAGTTGTTCTGGATTACACATGTGAAGGTTTACTCCTTTATATGTTAGAGGAAAAATAAATGTAGTCAAGTTCCAACTTTGATCCTTGAGGTCTTAATATAATTACTCTTTTATAATACTTATCAACAAAGAGACCTTCAAAGGCAAAAAATGAAAAGATAAGAGGGAAAAAGTGTGAAATAATTCAATGATAATAAAATTTTGGTTTACTAATTAGGTGGGGCGACTAAGGTTTGGTCAAAGAAATAGATTAATATGACCAAAAAGGTTAAAAGAGGTTAAGGTTAGGATATAGAGCTCTCGATAAACATTGGAGCGAGGATGATGATAATCATGTGTGGGTCAATTAGATTGGTCCCTTTCTCTTTCATGAAAATAGGAAAAACTGTCTAAACAAATAGCAGGATGATTACCCTAAAACAAACACCCCATAAGTACAAGTATTACACAGAAAGAGAACAATGGGATTCGTTAGAAGGTGTATATGTAATTGTTTGAATACCATATTGGTTCAGAGGTGGATTTTGGGGAAGCTTCGGGGTACATCGTGGGTCCACTCTAGGCTTTACAATAGGGGGTAAGGATGGATGGTTTTGTTAGTTGGATTATTGTTGTGGAGTCTTTGTCTTTAGAGGGGGATATAGTGAGGAGTTGGTTTGATCCAGAAGATGCTACGTTGATTTTATGTATACAATTGAGAGAGATAGAGTGTAGGACAAGTGATTTTAGAGTTGTTCAAAGTCAAGGTTATTCATTGTAAAGTTTGTGTATTATTTGGCGTGAAAATTGAATTTCTTGGGTCAAGGAGCATGCTCATTCAGGAGTCTATAGGTAAGACAATAAGGAGAGTGTGGTGTTCCTCCATGAGGTTAACCTCCTTGCCTAGAAGGTGTTATAGGTTGTTGTTTCTTGTAAATCCTGGTTCTAGGTGCAGGGATGGGTGATCCAAGGGTATTATTTATATGGGGGGAGGGGGTGTGAGACTTTGGTGCATCTTAGGTGAAGGAGTTGTGAGAGTTGGCTATCCGATATATTTTGTGATGGTGCAGAAGGATGAGAAGATGCTTGACTGGTTTTTATGCTCTATGTTTCCATGAACAACCTACCTTTATGAAGGAAATGATTTTGATGTCGTGGAGTCTATGGTTTGTTCGTCGTCAAGTGTCACATGGTTAGATAAAGGCAATGAAATGAGGTTGGAGGTGACTCAATCTTTTTTTCTTTGGTGTGGCATCTAGTGGAAGGCTATAATGGGTGGAAAATGGGATCATTTTACTGGGTTAGGGAGTGATCTTAGAGTGGGAAAATATGAGCGTTGTATAGGGTATTTCTTTTGGCCTGGGTGTTGTATCTAAGGGGTTGAGAGGTTGATATTTGATATTATTTACTGCTGAAACCCTCTTTATTTATTATCATTTATCCTGATTTTGTACTTAATTGAAGTTCAGTCTTATATCTAAATAAACTGTCTGAAAATGAGTTATTTTAATGTTTAAATGATTTAGTATGTGTATAGGAACTTGGCATTTTGCGAAGGAGATTAATAAACTAAAGTGCTTACAATCAAATCCTACTTATGTGCATGTAGCTCAGGAGTTTTCCAAAAGTTATTAATGGAGAAAGATCATTGAAGATAGTAAGTTACAGTCTAAAAAAACTAAAAGAATAACTGAAGGGTCTTCGTTTACTTAGGGAAGTGAAGACAATTAAAAGAAGCCATCAATGAACAGGTTAAGAGTCTTGAATTAAGCTTATACATAAGGAAGGCTTTGGCATAGAAGACAAAATTGCTGAACACAACTCCACATCTTATAATTCCTCATCTCTATTCATTCGCATCACAATTCACAATCTATATCTCTACACAAACTCCCGCAGAGAACCCTAGGGGCCGTCGAAGGATTTCTTCAGCATCTCCAACCTTGAGATCTGACATTCTACAGATCTGGCAAGCAAAGCATACCTAGAAGTTTTATACTTCCCTAAGATGAATTCTTCTTCGTGTTTCACTATCTCTTTTGCTAGTATGCTAGGCTAAACAAGATTTACTCTGGGGGATGGTTATTTGTAGCTTGAGATGATTTTAAGATTTCCTTTACTAGTTTGATTTAAGATATTTAAGGATTGTTACAGATTAATATATTCCTTGTGTTTTTTGATAAATTTCATGAATTTGTTGATTTGATTTACAAAACCTATTATGATCAGATTGGTGATTAATAGGTAGGTTAACTTAATTTGTAAAATAGTGGAGAATTAAATCGGAGTGATTAGGTTTTTCTCTCAGGTGCAAAAATAATTCCTTGTGCTTAATCCATCGACAGATGTTGTGCTTGTATCTTGATTACAACTCGTATGTTCTGGTAAATGAGCTCTTTTGAGGCTAGGATTTAGTCTTTTAGAGAATTTTAGGAATTTTGCCAATCCAAAACTCAAATTAACTAGGAGAAATCGCATGATCTATCAAATGAAAAAATAACCTGAACCCGGGGTTTCGCCTCACCCAAATGATATACTCATATTGCTCTTGCTTGCTTTTTACTTGCTTTCCTTTAACTTGATTTTTTTAAAAAAAACAACCCCCCCCCCCTAAATTTTATGTTTTTTCTAAGGCGAGGATTATTTACTTTCAAGTTTCATGGCTCGATAACTAGTTGCTACGCTACAATGACTAGGTTTTTGCAACCCGCAAGCTTTCAATATACTAATTTTTCTAGATTAATTTCTTATTTTTCATTTTTTATATATAATGACACATGAGATGGACAAGTTGCTGGTGGAAATAAGGATGACGTTTGAGTCAACTCATACTCCCCCGAATCCATAACCATTTCAAAGTGGTACCGACGGTCTGAAGGATATGCTAGCTGAAATGAAAATGACTCACAAACGTTTCAGGTGGTTTTAAAGATCAATTAGTCAATCCAGTAAAGCAGGTGTCTTTTGGTCCCTCTAATCTTAGTTGTTCACAGTGTGAGGGACCCCAAGAGTTTGCTACTTATTCTGAGATATAAGAGGTGAGGTGGATTAAGAAGCAATTTCAATATCATCCCTCTGATCTTTGTTACACACAATGTGGGAGGCCTCACAAGTTCACTGCTTGTCCCGAGATAGAAGAGATCAGGTAGATTGAGGTGCAATTTCAATATCAACAGCAATATAACACCCCAACCGCTAATCCTTCCATTATCCTCTAATCATTCCCATAATTACCTTACTCGCAGCGGAATACTTACTTACTCCCGGCGGGTGATACAACGCCGTTAGCCATCCAAGACTAACAAGGCTACTACTACTTACAGTAACGATCTGACGATTAGAATATACCGAATACATACTACTTACCTTACAATGCTAAATACTTACTTACACTTTGATTACCGAGTATCCAGAATATATATAATTACATTCCAAGTCTATTCCCAAAATTATGAGTTTAATACATCTACTCATTTCTACCAATCACAATTTCATTATCCAAAAAGGTGTACCCCATGGTACACCGGCTACTCAAAAAGGTCTTAGTCGTGTACAACTCGGTACACCGTTCCAATCTACTAACTACCCCAAAAAGAATTCATTCTGGTCCTTACTCGACCATCACGCCTCGCGGGTACCTGTAAAATAAAAATGGTGCCCCAAGGGGCTCAGCTTACGCTGCATATGATAACCGCATACCCCGCGTACTAGCGAGGGTACGCCAACTATTTGGTCGAATACATGCGGTTCGTTTCATTCATACATACATACATGCTCATACCCAATACAATACAATACAATACATTCGTTCCACATAACATACATGTAACACCCCATCTCCAAATACATTGATCGTCGCCCTGAGTCCATCTCGTTCATTAACATCGCAGCGGAGTAATTCTACTAAATTGGTGTTACCGCCGTTAGTCACCCATGTGACTAACTAGGCCTATTCCCTTACAAGTCACGGTATGACTAACTGGATAATTACTCGAGCATCTATACAATACAATTTATAAACCACAACTTATACCGAGTATCTCATATCCTAATACATCATTCTAACATCTCATCAATTACCAAACGAGTGTACATGCACAACTCGTGTAACAAATGTAAAAGCGACCCGAAGTACTCTATCCGCTCCCACTCTCAGGTTGAGTCCTCGTCTGGCACCTACCTGCAAAGTTTAAATCACAGGCCCCAAGGGGCTCAGTATATTGCTGGTACAGAAAACGTGCAGCCCACAAGCTAACAGGGCTACACAAGACTACTTTGTCGTATACATGCAGTTGATTATTCATACAAACAATAATAAGAAGTACGATAACAAACAACACATTTATGTGAAACAATCACAGCTCAAATAAATCGAACGTCGTAATGGACGCCCATTAATGAGTAAGTTAGATTCCTAAATCCTGAGGCCTGAGAATTGTTTAGTTCTCGTGTTTGACCATACCTTATAAGTGTCAACCGTTCTCCTAAAAGAACTGGTTGTTCTCTAACTGAATTGTTTATTTTTGTCGGGTCAAAGTAACCCTAGCCAATGAGTTATTAACTCCATTGGGTTAATAAACACTAATTCTTAAGTTATGAGGGGTGTAGGCTTGACCCTCCTGCGCCTCCTGAATTTGCCTCCCACCTCGAACTGTTCACTCGAGCTGGTCGGGTCAGTTTGTCAACCCTAGGCAGAAGACAGATCTGATACAGATGCCGACCTCCTAACCTGAACATGCATGACCGGAGTCAGTCCCGGATTCCTCTTCTCCCAAGTTCCAGTTAGCTGAAGTCTCATCGACAATTTGTTAGTTAAACCTCTCTCGGTATTAACCAACTAATAACAGGGAGTATCTATAACCATATACAATTGTTACTAAACATAGTTAATGAACAATCTCTGAATCAAGTCGTGTTAGTGTGAAATGGACACACACAACAATACAATAATCGGTTTTATGCTTAATCCTGTTTGGTCGTATCACAATAACACATAGCACACAAACCGAGGTAGACCTCGTTAGCAAACAAGCTACAAGAATCCCATACCGTACACCGGAGACTGGCTAGCTCTTAATCCCTCGTTCGCCTAATCCGCCGAACGCCTCTGACTTATCTAGATCTGTAACCAGAACTAGTATTAGTATCCTGTGTCTTAGAACTAATTTGGTTCTCTTTTCAACTTAAACCTCTTCCTAGGTTAACCCAAGTATAATAGTATACCGTTAAACGGGTTCGTTCATTTAGGAGTGTTTTCAAGCTCAATTCTAATTCATTAACATACTAACGTTGTTAGCAGTTATTTAGTTGCACTGTTAGCAACTTTAGACTTATACGGACCTTGTATTAGGTTTTAGTATTTTTCACTATTCATTTATACGATCTCGTATTTTACTATTCACCGTATTTCACTATTCATTTATATGGTCTCGTATTTTACTATTCACCATATTTCACTATTCACGTATACGTGTTTACTATTTATGTATACGTATTTACTATTCATGTATACGTATTTACTATTCATGTATACATATTTACTATTCATGTATACGTATTTACTATTCATGTATACGTATACTATTCACGTATACGAGTACTATTTATGTACACTAAAATTTTCGTATACGTCCGTATGATACTTCGTATCATACGTATTTGTTTTTTTTCCAATATAACTTGTATTTTCACTAAAAATCCTTTAAGTATTGATTTCTCCTATACTTATAAAATTACGGGTATGCCCCTCGTATATCTTAAGTTATATACGGGTCTCGTTTAACCCCGTCTTAACTCTGTTTCTTTTACAACTTGTTTCTAAATTCTTTATTTAATTTCCTTAACCTTATAAACACATAAAAATGTGTTATTTACATTACTTACCCATAGTTTTCTCTAAATCTCTATTTTACTCATAATAAGTTCTAAACTTGTTATTTTTATTTCTAATTTCTACCAAAGTCTTTCTTAATTAAATTCTTTTATACTTTTGGTCAATTACCAAAATATACCCAAGTTTGACCAGTCTTTTATGGTCAAACCCCTTAACTTTCCATAATTTACAATATTACCCCTAAAGTTAATTTAACTTAACTTTTTATTCCTTTATCCTTTTAATATCTAATCTTTTGCTACAAATTTTATTCTAACTCCTTTAAACTTTTTACAAACTGTCCTTGACCAAGTTTGACCAGGGAAATTACCATTTTACCCTTGTGGTCTTTTCTTTTATCCTAACTCATTTATAACCAATTTAACTCCAATTAATTTCTAATTTTCGTAACTAATTTTCCTACAGATTTTTGAACATCAAAAATCATTTTAAACATCTCTAAACCACCTGATTTAATTATCTAATGTTATAGTATATAAATACCATCTTTTATTAACCTTAAATATACCAAAAACCTTATAAATTCTAGTAATACTTATAAACTCTTTATAAATTGTAAACTTAATTCTACAATTATTTTCCCATCATCTAAACTTCATAAATTTCATAATAACTCATATATATTTTCGGCAATTATAATATATAGTTAAAACTTCTCAAATTTTACATATTACTCTTAAATATACTAATTCCTTTAATTTAACTTAGTTATATAATTTTCCTAACTCACATAAGTTCTCTTAATTTTCGGCCATATTGAAATTCATAGTATATGAATTTTTCTTGTATATTATGATAGCTTATATTGTAGCTTATATCATAAGGAGTGTAAATCAAATTTTAGATTTACAAAATATTAACTTTTAATAAGCTAAAAACTGAATATTAATCACCAAAATTTCGGCAATAAATAATAAGATGAACAATATGTTAGATCATATATAGATCAACAATTAGAACCTTGAAATAGGTAGTTGTATGATTTACCTTGTATATTAACCATTAGCTTAATATTTAAGCTTGATTTCCTTAGAAATTTTGACAGCAATTTGCTTGAGAAATTGGCTCCAAAATTATACAACAAGATGAAGAATAAGATGGGTTAGTATCCCATGCCAATCGGCTGTAACAAAAACCAAAGAACAAGAAGTTTTTAAGAAGGCAATGTTTTACCTCGAGAATCAAAGGCACTTCTTTGTGGTTTTTCCTGAAAATCTGGGGGCTCATGAGCTATGGTTGTAAATATCTTGAAAAGAGGATTCCAACGAGCTATCAAGCTTGTGATTTGGAGTTAGGACTAGAAAGTTATGATTTCTACAAGGCAAGGTGTTCTTTAAGGCTCAAAACTAAGAACATTGAGTTTTTTTTGGTGTTGTTTCTTCAAAGAGAGGATGAGCTACGACCTTGGAAGCTCTCATTTGACAGGTGAGAGTCTGATTAATGATTCACCAAGGGGACAAGATGATTTGGCACTTCAAAGAAGTCTTGGTTGTTGAAATAGTACATTTAAAAGCATTTTTGGACTTGGTGACTCATCCTTGATGTCGGCCAGCCTAGGTCCTTGTTTGACCTGAATTTTTTTGTTTCTCCAATGTGTTTATCTAATATTTGATACATTAAACTCGTTCATAAGGACTTATACTGAAATACCCCAAACTTAGATATGGTGTTCAAATGATAAACTAAGATATAAGGAGGCTAAATAATGCCTTAGAAACATTAAGAAACATTTCTAATCAAAAAGAAAATATAAGGAAACACCAAAAGAGCAGTTTTAACAAAAACGTGCTCTAAGCTTGGAGAGACTTGGGAGAGTACCCAAATATTGTTCTAAGACCTTAGTAATATCCTAATGGTCATTTTAAATCAATTACCAAACCATAAGGGAGCAAGATGGAGTCTCACCACCGGGAATACCCGAAGAGTTCCATCCAGTTATTACACAAGTCGTGGAAATCGCTCGGCAGTTGGAAGCTGAACCGATTCCAGACATCCAGCCAGACATTTGCATTGTAAACTTCTACGAAAAAGATGGGAAACTGGGACTACACCAGGATAAGGACGAGACAGCGGAATCTCTCGAGAGAGGGATACCCGTAGTGTCTTGGTCCATTGGATGATGCGGAGTTTTTATACGGCGAGCAGAAGCGTGCGGACCGTGCAGATAAGATAGTACTTAAGTCAGGTGATGTATTAATTTTGGGAGGAGAATCAAGGATGTTATACCATGGGATTAAGAGAATCAAGCTGAATACAACACCGTCAGCAGTAATCAATGCGACGCATATGAGACCAGGAAGATTAAACCTAACCTTTAGACAATATTAGCCATGTAATGTTAGAATGAGATGAGAAATGAGATGTAAGATTGAAGCACATGTTGTAAACAGGATGGTCATAAATAAAATAACAGTGTTGTTCATATAAATTGTTACGACTCTTGTTATACCATCAATACTCATGGAGCTTGTGAACACAATTAGGTTATGGACTCGGTACGGAAGGTGCACTAAGCATACTCACAGAGGCACAGGCCGACGCTACCGGTACTATCCTCACCGGCACCTTTCCGATCAATGGGATTGAGGCATCAGTTCTCTTCGACTCAGGGGCCTCGCATACCTTTGTCTCTGCATCATTTGCGAGCAGGTTGGGGCTAGACGCTGAGGAGCTACCCGACTTCACGGTTACGCTCCCGTCTAAGGAGAAGGTTCGTTGCACTCGTTACTACCGAGGAGCCACCATCAGAATTAAGGGGGAAGACTTCCCAGTCAGTTTCATTGAGTTCAGTAAGCTAGGATTTGATGTTATCTTCGGGATGAACTGGTTGGAGCGGCACAAGGGACGTATCCTCTGCGCCGAGCATAGATTGCTGCTCAGGAGTCCGTCTGGGGTAACAATATCATACCGCCAGAGGCCCAGGGAGCCTTCGACTAAGATCATCACCGCCATGGCAATGCACAAAGAATTAAGGAGAAAGGAAGAAGTATACCTCTGCTATGTACAGGACATAGAGAGAGACCTTGAGTTCGACCCCGACTTACCGGTAGTGTCGGAGTTCCCCGACTTATTTCCACGGGAACTGCCCGGCATGCCACCCACTCAGGAGGTAGAGTTCACCATTGAGCTGCTACCTGGTACCGGACCGATAGCCAAAGCACCATACCGTATGGCTCCGGCAGAAATGACTGAGTTAAAAGAACAACTGAAAGATTTGTTGGATAAAGGATTTATTAGACCAAGTGTGTCACCATGGGGAGCGCCAGTCCTCTTCGTGAAGAAGAAGGATGGTAGTCTCCGCCTCTGCATCGACTACAGAGAGCTGAATGCAGTAACAGTGAAGAATAAGTACCCACTACCCCGCATTGACGATCTGTTCGATCAGTTGAAGGGAGCATCTGTGTTTTCCAAGATTGATCTCAGATCGGGGTATCATCAGATAGCCATTAAGGAGGGAGATATTGAGAAGACGGCATTCCGGACACGATACGGCCACTATGAGTTTACAGTGATGCGTTCGGTTTGTCGAACGCGCCAGCGAAGTTTATGGATCTGATGAACCGCTTGTTCCGGGAGCAGCTGGACAAGTCGGTTGTGGTTTTCATTGATGATATTCTGATATATTCAAAGTCTAAGGTTGAGCATGAGGAACATTTGAGGAGGGTTGGAATATTAAGGGAGAACCAGCTGTATGCTAAGTTCTCCAAGTGTGAGTTTTGGCTTGACCAGGTCTCTTTCCTAGGTCATGTCATCTCAGATGCTGGGATCGCAGTGGATCCGGCAAAGGTTGATGCCGTACGTACCTGGCCAAGGCCGAAGACTGTTACCGACATCCGGAGCTTTCTCGGTCTGGCAGGTTACTACAGGAGGTTTGTTAGAGATTTCAGCAAGGTCGCGAAGCCGATGACCAGTCTGATGAAGAAAGATGCACCATTTCTATGGACAGTCGACTGTGAAAGATCATTTCAGCGCTTGAAGGACTCACTGACCACTGCACCGGTACTGACCATTCCAGACGGTACAGAGGGCTTTGAGGTTTATTGTGATGCATCCGGCAGAGGGCTGGGTTGCGTGCTCATGCAACATGGCAAGGTGGTGGCATATGCCTCACGCCAGTTGAAGAAACATGAGGAGAACTACCCCACACATGATTTAGAGCTGGGAGCTGTAGTCTTCGCTTTGAAGATATGGCGCCACTACTTATATGGGGTTAGTGTCACGATCTACACCGATCACAAGAGTTTGAAATACATATTCACTCAGAAGGAGTTAAATCTTCGACAGAGGAGGTGGTTAGAATTTCTGAAAGACTATGACATTGACCTCCAATACAAAGAAGGGAAGGCCAATGTTGTAGCAGATGCCCTGAGCCGTCGAGCACACTCACTCCATTCGCTAGTTTCTTTCTCCAGCTTGGTTGATGAGGTGCGAGAGGCTCAGAGGACTGATGAGTATATGAGAGAAGTCAGACAGAAGCTGACAGATGGTACCTTTGAGAGTCAGAAATACGACTTCAGACTTCATGATGATGATCTGATCAGACTTAAGGGCCGATTATGCATACCACGAGGTAACACGGATCTGAAAGACCGTATACTTAGAGAATCACACTGTTCTTCAGTTTCCATCCATCCGGGAGCCTCTAAAATGTATAAAGACATGAAGAGATACTTCTGGTGGTCGGGGATGAAGACAGATGTTACCGAGTTCGTCTTGATGTCTCACATGCCAGAAGGTGAAATTCGAGCACAGACGACCGGGCGGAATGGTACAGTCGATGCCAGTTCCGGAGTGGAAGTTCCATGATATCTCCATGGACTTCGTAGTTGGGCTTCCACCTGCTAGGGGAGGTCTCAACATGATATGGGTGGTGGTGGATCGCCTTACCAAAGTAGCCCGATTCATACCGATGAAGGATACTTGGAAGGTGACCAAATTAGCTGAGTTATTTGAGAAAGAAATCATGAGACATCACGGCATACCGAAGACCATAGTGTCAGATAGAGATACCAGATTCCTTTCGAGGTACTGGAGAGCTACCAGAGAAGCGTTGGGTACAGAACTCAAACTGAGTACCGCGTTCCATCCTCAGACAGATGGCCAGACTGAGCGTACTATTCAGACACTCGAGGACATGCTGAGAGCATGTGCCTTAGACTTCTAGGGCAGTTGGATTGACAGATTGCATCTGATCGAGTTTTCATACAACAACAGCTATCACGCTTCGATCAAGATGGCACCTTTTCAAGCGTTGTACGGTAGACCATGTCGTACACCGCTCTGCTGGGATGAGTCGAGTGAGACGGTCATTATAGGACCAGAGTACTTAGAACAAGTTCAGGCTGAAGTTCAGCAAATCAGGGAGAACATGAAAGCTGCTCAAGATAGGCAGAAGTCGTATGCTGATGTTCGACGACGAGACCTGGAGTTCGCAGTGGGCGACCGGGTATTTCTGCGAGTATCACCGATGAAGGGTGTATTCAGGTTTGGGCAGAAGGGCAAACTAAGCCCGAAATTTGTTGGTCCTTATGAGATTACGGAGCGGGTGGGCCCGGTTGCTTACAGGTTGAATTTACCTGCTGATCTGGGTAAAGTGCATGATGTTTTTCATGTTTCACAGCTGAAGAAATACATGCACCACCCCTCCCATGTGTTAGAACCTGAGAGGTTGACTTTAGAACCAAACATGAGATCCGTGGAGACTCCTCAGAGAATCTTGGACAGTAAGACTAGGGACACTCGCCACAAGTCAGTGCGACTGGTGAAGGTTCTCTGGTCTAACCAGGATGTCGAAGAGGCCACGTGGGAATTAGAGGATAAGATGAGGGCGAAGTACCCTTCTTTATTTACTGACTAGATCGTCTGTATAGGGTACGGGGCGTACCCCTTTTAAGGGGGGTAGAGCTTCCTCGCTTTTGAGTTAGGAAACGATCATGTTTGTCGTTTGTTTGGTTGTTTAAGATGTGGATTTGTGTAAGTTGCTACACTTCGGTGTAAGTTTGAGTTATGTATGATACTTATGTATTGTATTTGAGATTGACCTTTGAGTCTTGAGATGTATGAATGTGAATATAAGATGTGGTATTAAGATTAAGAGAACTGTGTACCGTGAATGGTTAAACACATGTGTGAACTTTGAGGACAAAGTTCTTTTAAGGGGGGTAGATTGAAATACCCCAAACTTAGATATGGTGTTCAAATGATAAACTAAGATATAAGGAGGCTAAATAATGCCTTAGAAACATTAAGAAACATTTCTAATCAAAGAAAATATAAGGAAACACCAAAAGAGCAGTTTTAACAAAAACGTGCTCTAAGCTTGGAGAGACTTGGGAGAGTACCCAAATATTGTTCTAAGACCTTAGTAATATCCTAATGGTCATTTTAAATCAATTACCAAAGAAAACCAAGCTTGAAAACAAGTTAAAACACAAAATGTGCTTTAAGGAGTCTTAAAGCACGTTTTTGAAAAATTGTCTTGTAAATGAGTTTTGAATGGCTAAATGTCCATCATTACTCTTTAATTAACATGTGTACTATATAGTATCACATTTGGAAGTCTATATCAATGGGAAATCAAAAATTTCACAACAATGTGCCTTGTTTTTGATGAATAGTGAATTAATTAAGCTAGTTTATAACATAAGTCTATATAAGTGAGACATTTGGTCAACAAAGACTTAAATACCCTCATTACTAAAAGGGGGCCGGTTTCTTAGGAGGTGAGTCATCACCTTCATGAGTCATTAAGCAAATAAGAGAGCAAATGAGAGTTATAAAGTAAAAGCACTATTCACCTTTTACATAAATATCACTTTATTAGTTCTCTCTCTCCTCACTTCTTCATTCTCCTTTGTTTTTCCCACGGTTTGAACTGCTCTCTTTCTCTTCTCCATTAACGTGAAGCTCCTCTCCATGCTAGCTCCACCTTCTCTTGCACACATCTTGCTCATTTTAGCTCCAAATCCAAAACAAAATACATATTCTTCTTAGTTAGCTCAAGCTCCTCCTTTCTATCTTTTCAAAACTTCAAGAGCTTCATTTTGGTGCCAAGTCAAACCACCATTAGAGGAGGAAATTCAAGTTTGGAGACTCCATTGGCATCTCCATTCTCTTAAGGTAAAGAAAGTGTAAGAAAATCTAGGTTTCCACCATTTTCTTCACTTGACCGAAAATATATACTCATGGAACTCCATGTTTATGCCTTGTTCTAGCTTGTTTCTACTCTTCAAAGGAGAGAGGAGGTCCTTCTTGCTTCACATCCAAGTTTGTCTTGAGAAACCAAGGTAAACAATCACATTAATACCTTAAAACATATTTTTAAACCTAGGGTTTGTTCCTTAGGGTTAATGTGTTATCTAGTACTCATTGGAGTCATTGGATATTGGTTAGAACATTGGCAAGGAGAATCACATTGGTGACCGAGATTGAACAAAGAAAACCTAAGGAGAAAAGCTTTTAAGCTTGTGAGAAAACAAGGTAAATTACTTACCTTAAGGTGTTTTGTTGTTTAAGGGAATGAGATGTGGGTATATAATGAGTTTAGTGTAGAGTTTATATTGGGAAGGTGCTATAAAACCTAGGAAAAACAATGACTATTCTTGTGAACTTGTGACTAAGGAGCAAATGAGAAAAGAGATAGTTTAAGAATATAAAGGTGAAGTACAAGAAGCATTTTTATTTCAATGGGAGCCTTGTTGAGTGTATTCGCAGGTTGAAGGCAAATATATGTGGAAATTCAGTGGTTAAGATTATTGTTGTTTAAGGGCCTAAGTGCCAAGCACATTAAGTTTAAGCACTATATGATGATGTGGTGTGGTTTTGGTGTAAATTGGGTGTTAAGCTATTGTGATGAGAATTTGTGTGGTATTGGTTGTTTGATGGAGAAAAACCATGTGTTAGGAGGTACTATATACTAGAGAACCCATGGCAAAATTTAAAGGAGAGTTTAAGTGTTTAAGATATCCTAAGGGAATTTAATGACTAAGAAAGTACTAGAAGTGTTCTATGGGTTGTCTTGATGAAAAAGGGTGAAGTTAAGGTGTTTTAATGACTTATGATGACTTAGGTATCACCATGGAAGATTTAGGAATCAAGAGAATGTATTTGAGTATTTAGGACTTAGGCAAATGTTGATGCACAACTAGGAAGGAAATAATGTGATGATGATGGAAGTTTAGACTTGTTAAGGAACTTTAAGTAAATGTTTGAAAGAGTTTTAGATAGTGAGAAATGCTTGGGAGATGATGTTATAGTGGTGAAGAAAACATTTGGCATAGTGGTTACACTAGGTATGAACCACCACCTAGAAACCTAGAGGAAAACATTACAAGTGTTAGCATTATTACAAGGAAAATGCATAATGACTAAGGTGGATCTTGGTGGATGATTTAAGGTATTTTAAGGAGGGCTTAAGGTGTATTTGAGGTGCCCAAATGAGGTTATAACATATTAATATATGAGGAGAAGTTTGGAGTTGAAAAGAATTTAGAAACAAGTTTTTGGAGCCGACCGGCCTTAGGACCGGACTTGCAAGGTCGGTCGGGCTCTGTTACACTACCGGGAAATGTTTCGGAATCGACCGGACTTGGGGACCGGACTTACAAGTCCGGTCGGGCGTGTTTTTTTGTGAGAGGGAAAATGTTTCTGGAATGGACCGGACATGGGACCGGACTTGTCAAGTCCGGTCGGCATGAATTTTGTACGGATATAAGTCTCTGGAATCGACCGGACATAGGACCGGACATGTAAGTCCGTCGGAGTGAATTTTCCAACGGTAAAAGGGTACTGGAATGGACCGGACTTGGCAAGTCCGGTCGGCAAGTCCGTCGAGCCTAAAAAAAAAAGAAATTTCAATTTCTAAAAATGGTAATGGGTAATGAGGTATGCCCTTGGTAGTAGTAATGAATGGGACCCTAAGAACTTAAGGAATTAAGTTAGATTAAGTATAGTTTAATGTTTAAAGTTAAGTTGTGTAAGACTAAGTGATAAAGACTTGAGAGGTTATTGAATGGAAGTCCTTAGGGACTAAGTGAGTTAAGTAAGGAGCAAATAACTAATAACCTAAAAATGAATGATGTTTTAGGTTTGTGAATTGGGACCCCGAAGAAGGTTAAACAACAACATCGACGGTGAACGGTACAATCCTTTTCGTGACCTGCTTGCTAACGAGGTGTCCCTCGGCTTGTGTGCTATCTGTTTATTTGCTATGACTAAAACAAGATAAAGCATGCAACCGGTTATATTGTTCTCGTTGTGATTTGTTTATTTACACTAATTGAGATTGTTACTAACCAAGTTTAGTACTTACTGAGTTAAGAATAAGAGTTAAGTTGATGGTTGTTGGTTAATGCCCGATAAGGCTTAGCTAGCACATGGTGTTTAAGATGTCTACTAACTGGAACTTGAGTGAGGAAACCCGGGACCGATCTCCGGTCATGCATGCTAAGGAAAAAGGGGGACGGTATCTGAATCAGATCCGCCCTCCGCTTAAGGACTTGTCTTCGGACTTGTAGCCTAGGGCCGGTTGCCGGCTCAGCTACGCTGGACTCCCGTCCAGAGTAAGTGGATTAAGATGGTGCGGTGGGATCACCTAAATCCCAGGTTCGGATTAAGCTACAACCAATCCCTTCCAGGAAAGGTTTGTATACTAGATTAAGATTAAGATTAAGATAAGATTGAGATTAAGATTAAGGTAAGGTAAGAACTGAGATTAAGGAAATGAGGACTAAGGAGGGGGTTACTAACCCACTTGATAAGGGGACGCTTGAGTCGTTCATTGTTTGTGAACTATATATGTCATCTGTTGTTTGTTATTGCACTTCATATTATGCTTGTATATGTAATCAATTTCCCTGCTATCGACAATTAGTCGTCGTAGCCCCGTTAGCTTGGGGGCCATGAGAGGGTGTACCAGCATTCGTGCTGACCCCCTTGGGGGCTATTTTTACACTTGCAGGTAAGAGGCCCATGAGGACGCACTACGAGAGTAGGAGCGGTTAGACTTAGGTGGGGACTTTTTTTTGAGTTCGGGTTGGCCTGTGCATCCGACTGTTTATTAAGCTGATGTAAGTTTGGGATTGTGTATAAGCTACTAGTACTCGGTTGGTTGTGGTATTGAGAATATTGATGTTTAAGTTGGGTAAGTGTTTTTGGATAAGTATTGTAAGTATTTAAGCCGGTATATTCTATCGATCAGACCGTGGCAAGGTCCAGGTGTTGTTTATTTCCGCTGCGACGTATTCGATTAGGTGTTCAGATTGCGATAACCACGATAGGCTTTGGATGGGGTGTTACATATACCATGTGTTAGGTATGTTACATAGCCAAAAAATGCCTTAAAACACCATTTTATGTGCTTCCGGGTTCACATTGATTATGCAATTTGTTTTGGCTAGTTTAAATGTGTCCTTAATATATTTACAACCTTTAGAAACTTTTTTCATGAAATAGCATGTTGCTCATTCCAATTTAAACCAAGTCGTTTAGTGGTTTCTTCTTGACTTTCGTCAGTTTAGTACCTGTTTACTGTGGACTTCGTATACTTAATTTGTGTGTATACGCTATGGCTCCTATGACCATTTAATTGTTGTTCCCTTATTCCTTATTGGTATTTAGGCTCATTAGCCTTTTAGTTCCATGTATACATGCTTAAAGCATATTTTTCTTTAAAGCACATTTTTGTGCTCTAAGGTGCGTTTCTGGTTTAAACGCTAATTCCACTTAATGCGTATTACTACTCTTAGAGGTATTTCCCATTTGAAATCTCTTGGGAACTTGTTGGTAGTTCCCTAATTTATTTGTGCTCTTTAAAACACCTTTTTGCTCTAATAGTTCCTAAATCAATACTTAAAGGATTTTTAGTGAAAATACAAGTTATATTGGAAAAAGAAATAAATACGTATGATACGGAGTATCATACGGACGTATACGAAAATTTTAGTGTACATAAATAGTACTCGTATACGTGAATAGTATACGTATACATGAATAGTAAATACATATACATGAATAGTAAATACGTATACATGAATAGTAAATATGTATACATGAATAGTAAATACGTATACATAAATAGTAAATACGTATATGTGAATAGTGAAATACGGTGAATAGTAAAATACAAGACCGTATAAATGAATAGTGAAATACAGTGAATAGTGAAATACGGATGAACAGTGAAAAATACTAAAACCTAATACAAGGTCCGTATAAGTCTAAAGTTGCTAACTGTGCAACTAAATAACTGCTAACAACGTTAGTATGTTAATGAATTAGAATTGAGCTTGAAAACACTCCTAAATGAACGAACCCGTTTAACGGTATACTATTATACTTGGGTTAACCTAGGAAGAGGTTTAAGTTGAAAAGAGAACCAAATTAGTTCTAAGACACAGGATACTAATACTAGTTCTGGTTACAGATCTAGATAAGTTAGAGGCGTTCGGCGGATTAGGCGAACGAGGGATTAAGAGTGCAAACGATTTATTTGACGTATTAAATGCTAAGAATTAATCCTAGAAATCAACAAATCAATAGACCGTCGGGTTGCAAAAATCCCGGTCGTAGTAGTATAGCAATTATGAAGCGACCAGGTGTCAATCCATGGGACTTGATAAAGTAAGTCTAGCCTAAGACAATGGGTAATTCAAAAGGGGTTGTTTTTGTTTTGGGATTAATAATAAATAACAAGAATGAAATAATTAAAATAACAGTAAGGAAAATAAATAACAGATAAAATAAAATGATAGATGATATGGATGAACGGGACTCTGGGCTCAGGTTAAAACCGTTTGATTAATTATGTCTACTGGTTAATTAAAGACAGATTGGCAAAATTCCTAATATTTTCTTAAGAGCTAAATCATAGACTCAGAAGAACTCGTTTACCAGAAATGCGGGGTCTAGTCTAGACTCAAGCAGAAACACATGTAAACAGATTAAGTACGAGGAATAATAATTTGCGTCTGCAGGAATAATTAATTAATCCAATCAATAATTCCACAGATATACAGATTAATTTAACCTATCTATTTATCACTTGGTCGGATCAAAATAGATTTAGTAAAACAATTTAATAAACTCATGACATTTATTAAAAAGCGCACGAATAACATTAATCGTAACAATCCGCAATTAATTAAAACTGGAAAATATAAATTACATAATTAAAACAAACTGAAATAAACCATCCCCTAGAGTAAATCCTCTAAACCGACATAATAAATAAATAGTCAGAATAAGAAATCATCTTATCTGACATCCGGATATTGCTTTGTTATTTGGACTGAAAATATATCGGTTTGTAGGTTGAATAATGAGAGTGAATGGAAAATGGAGGAATGATAGTGTTGTAGTGTGATCGGGTGTGGTGTTGATGAATGTGTATACGGTGGTGTGTTATGGGAATAAAATGGAGTGGTGTGAATGTTGTGTACGGTGGTGTGTAGTGATCGATGGAGGAGTGTGGTCGTGGTGGATGGGATGGAGGCGTGAGATGGAATGAAGATGGATGAAGTGTATTTATAGAGTACAGTGGTGGATTAGTGCGATGCAGATGCAGTGGTGTAGTGGATTTGTGCGATGAATTAATAATAATGGAGTATGATGGGTGATGTGTTGTTTGATTAATCATTTTGATTAATCATTGTGATAGTGGTGTAGGTAGAACGTGGTGTGTGTGGTGGAAATGCATGATTAATTATTGTTGATTGTGGTTGGTTTTGTTGGAAAGAAATAAAGGAAGTAACGTGGAGCTTTGGAAAATGATAAAGAAATTGAATGTGGTTGTAATATGCTGGAAGGGAATAAGTATGCTGGAAAATAAGATATTAACATGGGATATACTGCTGGAAAGAGAACTGGTGCAGTGGGGCGGTGACCTGCTCTCAATTCGATGGGCGGCTAGGGTTCTCGGCAATTGAGCCGTTCTTTTTCATTTGCCCACCACTACTAATAATATAGTCATCATTTCATGATGATTAACGTGCATGGCCCATTCAGGTGTTTGTGCAATTGTCTTCGCCTCTATTGATAGATGTGGCCCAGGTGTTCACGTCCATTCTCCAAGCTGTATTCTTCAGTCTTCGTATATGTGCATGGCCATGCATGTATCTGATTCAGCCCACAACAAATCATGAAGGAGTCGGCCCATTATCTGCATGGCGTCCAAATTAATACCATGCTATGTGCATAGAGACCCATGTGATGCAGCCCGTATGTGTGTCCATGTACCTCTCCAAAAGTGGCGTGAGTCAAAGCCCACGTGATTATAAATAATCAACCGTGAGTAAATTTGCCAACTTACCAACATATTATAATATATAATGAAGCCTAGTGAATTGCCAACATTATATACGTACTAATATGGTGTAATCATTAATAAGGTGGTAGTGAGCAGCCGTATATATTTATATTTATATATAAATATATAAATATATCACGGTTAGGACTCTGTTTTGTTCCATGTTTGTTGTGTTAGGATCCACATGAGAAATTCTATGTATTTCCTAGACTTTTCACTATATTAGACACATAAAATGTATCAGTTCACATCAAAACATAAATCTAAGGAAAAACATATGATAAATGAGAAATAGGACATGAATTGTTGTGAAACTAGGAAGAATTAAAGCCCTAAAAATAGATGTATTTCACACTTATCAAATCGCTAGCCAGTCTCCGGTGTACGGTATAGGATTCTTGTAGCTTGTTTGCTAACGAGGTCTACCTCGGTTTGTGTGCTATGTGTTATTGTGATACGACCAAACAGGATTAAGCATAAAACAGATTTATTGTATTGTTGTTGTGTGTCCATTTCACACTAACACGACTTGATTCAGAGATTGTTCATTAACTATGTTTAGTAACAATTGTATAAGGTTATAGATACTCCCTGTTATTAGTTGGTTAATACCGAGAGAGGTTTAACTAACAAATTGTTGATGAGACTTTAGCTAACTGGAACTTGGGAGAAGAGGAATCCGGGACTGACTCCGGTCATGCATGTTCAGGTTAGGAGGTCGGCATCTGTATCAGATCTGTCTTCCGCCTAGGGTCGACAAACTGACCCGACCAGCTCGAGTGAACAGTTCGAGGTGGGAGGCAAATTCAGGAGGCGCAGGAGGGTCAAGCCTACACCCCTCATAACTTAAGAATTAGTGTTTATTAACCCAATGGAGCTAATAACTCATTGGCTAGGGTTACTTTGACCCGACAAAAATAAACAATTCAGTTAGAGAACAACCAGTTCTTTTAGGAGAACGGTTGACACTTATAAGGTATGGTCAAACACGAGAACTAAACAATTCTCAGGCCTCAGGATTTAGGAATCTAACTTACTCATTAATGGGCGTCCATTACGACGTTCGATTTATTTGAGCTATGATTGTTTCACATAAATGTGTTGTTTGTTATCGTACTTCTTATTATTGTTTGTATGAATAATCAACTGCATGTATACGACAAAGTAGTCGTGTGTAGCCCTGTTAGCTTGTGGGCTGCACGTTTTCTGTACCAGCAATATGTTGAGCCCCTTGGGGCCTGTGATTTACACTTTGCAGGTAGGTGCCAGACGAGGACTCAACCTGAGAGTGGGAGCGGGTAGAGTACTTCGGGTCGCTTTTACATTTGTTACACGAGTTGTACATGTACACTCGTTTGGTAATTGATGAGATGTTAGAATGATGTATTAGGATATGAGATACTCGGTATAAGTTGTGGTTTATAAATTGTATTGTATAGATGCTCGAGTAATTATCCGGTTAGTCATACCGTGACTTGTAAGGGAATAGGCCTAGCTAGTCACGTGGGTGACTAACGACGGTAACACCAATTTAGTAGAATTACTCCGCTGCGATGTTAATGAATGAGATGGACTCAGGGCGACGATCAATGTATTTGGAGATGGGGTGTTACAAAAGTGGAAATTACCGAGCTTAGGAATTACCGAGTTAGGAACTTTAGGTTTTGGGATAAGGGTTGAGTGTTAGTGCCAGAGGGGCGTTAGTTAGGATTCCCGATGTATATCGGATATCTATAATACCTGACCCGCCCTCCGCGCCCCTGACTCTAAGATACCAGAAATGAACGCCAGAGAGATGACAAGATTTCTCTTACTCGGGGAAACCCGATCTGGCAATTACTTAGCATTATGCAATACGAGAAGCACCTCGTTATGCAATAGTCTTTCAAGACTTGAAGGTCCTAATTGGAGCGCAAAGTTGGAACAGGCACTACCAACGGAATCCTACAAATGAGAGAATAATAATTACCGGCAACTTGGGTCGACATGCTACGCAGTCGATATAACCCCGCCATACCAGTAAGAAGGAAAGTACTACAAGTGCAATAAGAAGACAAGAGAAGTGACAGAAACACCGGACAACAGTCCATGGGAGCAATAACAGTGGGATAATACCGCGCAAGAGCATAAGGACTACCTAAAAGTCAATTATGAAGCGGGTAACTCTGAACCTACAAAAAAAGGGGTTACAAAGACCTAACTGTAATAGCCTAGACGACTACAAATGCATATGTAAGTCATACTCCTAGATAGGACTACGACGTAGTGCCTAAGCAGAGTCAATACTCGATAACCTCGACGAAGGTGTGGAAATGAGAGTGAGAACCAAGGCTAAAGTAAAAGAAAAAGGGGTCCCCTCAGAAAGAGGAATACCCTGATAAGTAACTATACAATCAAAAGCAGTCAGGAAGCTGCCCAGATAATCAATTAACCAAAGCCAAAAAGGGCAAAGAGGGAGTACCATGGACTACCACCTACATGGAGGTTGGGAGAATGTACCATTACCGACGTACACAGTACCGATAGCCCATCTTGCATGGCGCACCGCAATGAAGCTTTGCAGGAAGCCGTGAAGACCAAATGGTAAAAACCACGGATATAATACATATTAACACCGGATTACAAATCCTTAATACCGAAGAGCGAAATATCGGGAGGGCCTGACGGCCAGACCATGACAACTAAATCAATACACCAGTCAGCAGGGGGCTGGACGTGGTCAGGAAACTAAACGACGTGAGCATCAGCAACAGACAACCGACACTACAGGTAAGAACATCAACCCAAAACCAAGCCTAACCTTGAATGGAAGAACCAAAGAGATTACTCAACAATGTGAGAAGACCAGATGTAAGTAATAACCTACAAGGAAGGTATTACGACATACAATGAAGACGGATGACATAATAACTTAAAAAAACGGGATGAACTCCCAGAATAATACCATCAACAGCACTCTTCATTGAGGATGTTGACAAACCCCAGAAACAAAATCATAGAAAGCAAATTTAAGCAATGACCTACCTAGGATCAAAGACGTGCAATCACAAAAGAGAGAGCCTGAAAAGGACTACACCATAGAGTTGGTATAGTTGAGCAGAAAAAGGACCCATAAACGATGGTTAGTATTTCTTGCCTAACTCATTAACACCCAAGTATGATTATTCATTAGTGGGTGGTGTAGTCAATGACTGTTGAACAAAGTATTGACATGGCAGCACATGATAGCCAGGATAAATAACCGACTTAGACACCGGAAGGCAGATGCCTAATGAAAGTGAATCCTTAATTGCTAAAAGACGCAAGTCTGTGAGAGCGAAGGTATTGTCTCAGACACTGATTAACATCAGATTACCTAAGCGAACTTCCACAGCAGGAAGCGAGATACAACAACTTATTGTGAAACCCAATAGTACATCCAATGATGTGACCTAACATTGACAGAGTTTAGAGAACTAGAGAATTACGTGGATGACCTACAGATGACTCAGAATACAACAGTGAACCGAACACCGGCTATCACTTGAGACTATTCAAGCATTAAGGGCCTACGAGCCAAGGATGTTAAATACATCAGAGCTCGAGGCGTAGGAAAGCATAAAAAGGCTTATATAGGCCATGAGTGAACTACAACTCGTACATACGAGTGGTTAAAAAAAACCTATACTAAATTGAGAAGGAATTGCCAAAAAAGGGCACCAATAAGATTGTTGAGATCGTGCTATTGACAGGGGCGAAGAACAGTGTGACACCCGAGAGAGGGGTCACCTCCCACATCGATCGGGAGAGAGCACGAACCATATCTTATTAGGGTGGGGATACTCTTCCCTTGTGAGACGCGTTTTGGGGCGGAAACCCCAGGAACAAATCCGTGCGGCCTTGGGCCAAAGCGGACAATATCTCACATTTGGGCTGTTTGTCTGGGCTGTCACAAATGGTATCAGAGCCAGACCCAGGTCGGTGTGCTAGTGGGCCCGTGAGGGCGCTGGGCTCCCAAGGGGGTAGAGTGTGACACCCGAGAGAGGGGTCACCTCCCACATCGATCGGGAGAGAGCACGAACCATACCTTATTAGGGTGGGGATACTCTTCCCTTGTGAGACGCGTTTTGGGGCGGAAACCCCAGGAACAAATCCGTGCGGCCTTAGGCCAAAGCGGACAATATCTCACATATGGGCTGTTTGTCTGGGCTGTCACAGATGGTATCAGAGCCAGACCCAAGTCGGTGTGCCAGTGAAATACCCCAAACTTAAATATAGCGATTAAAATTATTCTAATCCTTATTTAAGAGCCTAATAATGCTTAAGGAGTATTGGTGAAGAAAAATAAATCCAAAAGAAATAAAAAACGCTTAAAAAGCGGAAAACGCTAAATAAGCGTTAAATAACCATAGGAGGTATGAGACCTCGGTTAGAGTATTATATGGATTCTAAAGGTTTAATAAGACCTAAATAATATATGGGAACAAATCCCGAAGAAAACGGATCCTTAAAACGGATTAAAATCACTACCGAACCTCAAAGCGCGTTTTTCGAGGTAACCGGGAAAACGTGTCTTAAAGCAAGTCAAATAGACTCGTAACAATTTTGGTCAACTAAATAATCATTAATAAATATTAGTGAAGCTTTAGAACCAATAAAATCAATAAAATGAGAGATTAGTAAAAACTGTCAAAAACGGGAAATCGGGGTAGCAACATAAATAGACCAAACTTATGTGTCCACTTTTAAAATAAAAGTAAAGTTGTGTGTGTGTGTGTGTGGTGCCAGCCGGCCCCCTATCCCCCTCTCTCACACACTCACTAACTCCTTCTTATTTACAAACAAACAAAATAATAAAGTAACCCCACACACTCACTTTTACCTCTCTCTCTCCTACTCTCTCATTCTCTCCTATCCCCACCGTACCCACTCCCTCTCTTTTCTCTGATTCCCTTCTTCTTCCCCAAGCAGGCGACAGCCATGGAGGAGTAAACAAACACACACAAAACCTCACTCTCTCCTCTTGTTACTCCATCAAACATTCTCCAAAAATTATAAAAATACCACCGTTGTCTTCCTCTCATCAAGAGCAACGTTTCTATCTTTTCAAAATCCGAAAAGGAGAACTTTCATCTCCATGGGTATGGAGCATTTGGAGCTTCAAGACTACTACTAGAACCACCTTCTTCTCCTTGTCATTTTGAGGTAAAAATCTTCTTGAAACCTCATTGTTTTTCTAGCCTTATGGGCAAAACGAAATTTGGAGCTAAACTCTTGCTTGCTCCTTTGTACTCTAGCCAATTTTGGCACTCTTGGAGGGCGAGGAATATTGTTCTTGAGCTATTCCAAGCATTACTTATACCCTTGCAAGGTAATAAAATTTCTAAACCCTAAAACCTACATTAAAACTCAACAATGGTTAGGGTTAGTTTTTAGTATTGAAGTGTGTATGTATATGTGGGCTGTAGTGTAGAATCTTGGTTGCTAAACCGGTGGGAAGAGGAAGAGGAAGGAAAGAGAGGAGGAAGAAGCAAGAAGAGAAAAACAACTAGAAGAAGAAGAAGGTAAATCACATTCTCTTGTGTAGTTAGTAATGTGTACTGTAACAGATTTTGAGAAGTAAAATAAGTAATGTGTATGATAAGGAGTAATGAGTGTATTGGAGTATAAGTAGAAGAGCAATGTAACAATTTTGAAGCCTTTTAAATGATGTTTAAAAGCTTGGGAAAACATTGGGTATTGAATGTGTATGTGCAGGAATTTTATGTTGTTGTAGTAGTGTTGAAATGTGAGCATGTGGCTTGAGTAAACAGGTTGTGAGAATGAGGACATATGAGCTGAAATAATGTGTGGAGAATGGTAATAATATAGGGGAGACTATGTCCAATTTTACCTAGGAATGAGAGGACTTAGGTTGTTTAAGAAGAGAAAGTAATCTAAGTGATAACTAGGTGTACTTGAGGAGTGCAATGGGAGTGTTTTGTAGTTTGAAACAGATTTGGAAATGAGTGTGTTAATGGGATGAAGCTAGATGTAAAGTAAGGCATTTTGGATGCTAGGAATAGCAGTAGTTGAATGAGTAATGAATGATAGAAGTGTGAGTGAAAATCTGTAGCATAAGAGGGTAACCAAAATCTGTAGCAAGAGGTATTAAATTGCATTGTAGAACTAAGAAGAAATAGTGTGCAAGATTTGGTAAAATGAATGTTGGACTTGGGTATAGATGGTACAATTGCTTGGAAATGAATTGGCATGGTAAGAGGAGGTATTTGGGATGCTAGGAGTGACATTGGTAGAGGAAGTATTGGATGGTAGAAGTTGGTTTAAAATCTGTAGCAATGAAGAAAGAAAATAGGTATAAGTGCTGGAATGAAGTGAGGAAAATTGTGTAAGTGGATTGATGGATTTAGCAATAAATTTGATGGATGAACTAAGGTGAATTAGAGGATTTAAATGTTGTTTAAACATGTAGGAAACATGTGGAAATGAGTAGGAAAAGATTGGGTGTGAACTGAGTAGAGTTTGGGATTCAAAGTAAGTAATTAAAATGGGTACTGGGCTGGACCGACCCTAGGACCGATCCTAGCAGGGTCGGTCGACCCAAAAATCTGCAATCTCGGAAGCTTCTGCATCCGACCGACCCAGGGGACCGACCTTGCCTGGGTCGGTCGAGTAGAAACTTTTAGTCGGAAATGCTTTTGCATCCGACTGACCCAGGGGACCGACCCTGCCTGGGTCGGTCGAGTGGAAATTGTTAGTTGGATTGCTTCTGTAACGGACCGACCCAATGGACTGACCCTGGCTGGGTCGATCGGGCTGGAATTTTCGGTAATCGAAGTCTCTACAGCCGACCGACCCATGGGTCCGACCCAGGGTGGGTCCGTCGAGCCAAAACTTACAAAAAAAAAATAATAAAAATAAAATATAAGACTATGATTAGTATATATATATATGTGTATATGTATACCCACCTATACATATGTGCATATATAAGTATACCATTGTTAAGCAATGAAAAGTAAGTAAATAAAATGTAAGTATAGGAATGTAAAGACTTAGTAAGTATGAGTTAGGAAGCATAAGGATAATCGAATTAAATTAATGATAGTTAGATTAATTATTCGATTGTATGTATATCATAGGATTTGATTTGTGAACACCGGAGGAACGTTGGGATACAAGTACGACGGTGAAAGGTATGATTTCTTCATGCCCTGTATCCTAATTTGGTTACCCCGATTTGTGTGCTTATTTGATCACCTAAATAAGATAAATGCATGAATCGGACTATATTGCACTTACCTGTGCTTGACTTATGTTGTTCTCGATATTTATTGTCTTGAGCACTAGTTTGTATAATTCATGAAATATATGAATGATGATGAATGGTATTCGAATCTTGTATTGTACTTAAGTATTGTATTGCATTTCGTATGAATGGGTATTGAGCAATGTATTTGTGTATGTGGCTTGTATGAATGACTTCTGCTAATTCCTAACTACCTAACTCCTAACTTAAGTGAGTAAACTGGAATGAGTAGAAGTCCGATATAGCTTCGGCCACGCGTGAGGATGCGGAGTCACAAGAGGTTGGCTGCAATTCCTGACTCTTAAACCGGTCCGCGGCCTAAATCCCTTAAATGGGTAGCATCCCGGATTGGTGAGTCAAGTAAATCCCGGAGGTGGGACGGAGTAGTCCCCAGGGCCGGAGGTCCCGACGACTTAACATGAGTAAGAGTAAGAGTAAGTAAGTATGTATGAGTATGAGGATGTATGCGTATGTATGAAGTAACGAGTAAAAGAGTAATCTCCACCCGATTAACCCGGGTGGACCAATGAAGCTAACAAGTATTGTATACTGTGTATGTAATGAGTACGTGCATTCGGAAGAAGGCAAGTATGTATTGGATGGTTGTATTGTATTCCTTGTAGGTAATGAAGTGTATGTATGTATGCTTGCGTAAGTATTATTGTACTGTGTATAAGAGCATGTATGCATGTATGTTTGAATGAAAATGAACTGCATGTATTCGACCAAGTGGTCGGTGTACCCTCACTAGTACGCGGGGTATGCGGTTATCATGCGCAGCGAAAGCTGACCCCCTAGGGGGAACGTTTTTAGTGTGCAGGTACCTGAAGCGAATATGGTCAAGATAAGAGACCGGAGGCACACCCTTGTAATTAGAAGTAAGTAGTTTGTGAGGAACGGGTAGTAAGTAGTCTCTTAGTGAGTACGTATGAACTTGGAAGAGGTATTATACTTGTATAAGGATCTTAGTAAACTCGGTATGTGGATTATATTGTATTATACTTGAAGTATTGTATCGAATGGAGGATTGTAGCATTTAATGGTATACATAGTATGTATGGTAGATATGTAACACTCGGGATTCCGGTCCATCAGACCGATGCTGTATGTAGTAGCAGTAGCCTTGTTAGTCACGTGGGTGACTAACGGCATTGTATCACCCTCATTATGTAAGTATGTATCCGCTGCGTGTATCTGATGTGTAAGGAGATTGGACGGTAAGCATTGTATTAATGGTATGGGTGTTACAGCCAGTGGGCCCGCGAGGGCGCTGGGCTCCCAAAGGGGGTAGAGTGTGACACCTGAGAGAGGGGTCACCTCCCACATCGATCGGGAGAGAGCACGAACCATACCTTATTAGGGTGGGGATACTCTTCCCTTGTGAGACATGTTTTGGGGCGGAAACCCCAGGAACAAATCCGTGCGGCCTTGGGCCAAAGCGGACAATATCTCACATGTGGGTTGTTTGTATGGGCTGTCACAAAGAGTAATTACCTTGTCTTACTAGTTTTTCTTTCCTTTCCTTTCCTTTCCTTTCTTCTTCCTTCTTTCTTTCTCTCTTGTTCTCGGTTCCAATGGGGTTCACACACCAATGCTACAGCCCGTATCAACATACACAACTACTTAGAAAACTATCTTTACCAACCTAGGGTTTATGCTTGTTTAAGGTTTAAAATGAAGCATTACCTTCCAATGGATAGATGGAGTGGTGGACAGCAACCAAAGCAAGATTCCAACACCAATGAGAAAGCCAAAATCAGCTAGAATACAAGGCACCAAACAAGGGTTTAGTTTGAATTTTCGTTTTGCCAACAAGGGCTAGAAAAAGATGAGTTTTCAAGATTATTTTTACCTCAAGATAACAAGGAGGTAAAGGTGCTTCTAATGGTGGTCCTCAAGCTCCAAATGCAGCACACCCATGGAGATGACAATGAGTGTTTTCGATTTTTGAAAGGAGGAGGGTGTTCTCCTTGATGAGAGGATTCCAATGGTACTAATTTTATAATTTTTGGAGAAGGATTAAGTGGTTAACAAGAGGAGAGAAGGTGGGTTTTGTGTGAGCTTTCTCAATTCTCCATGGCTATCGCCCAAGGAGGAAGAAGAGAATAGAGAGGGTGAGGGAAAACGTGAGAGAGGAGTGGGGGTAGAGGAGAGAGAGTGCCACTTTGCTTTTTACTTATTTCCTTGTCTTTTAGCAAATAAGAGAGAATTAAGGAGAGTGTGAGAGAGGGAGGGCAAATCGGCCACCCTATACACACACACACACACATTTTTGATTTTTATTTGCAACAGAGGACACATTAGTTTTACTTATTTACATTCTCACCCCACAACTTCCCGGTTGTTACAGTTTTTACTAACCAGAACCCGTTTTCTGGAATTTTCTCGTTTAATTAATTTTATTGGTTCCCAACCTTTATTACCATTTATTAATGACTATTTGGTTGACCAAAATTATTACGAGTCTATTTGACTCGCCTAAAGTCACGTTTTCCCGGTTTCCTCGAAAAACGTGCTTTAAGGTTCGATTATGCTTTTAACCCATTTTAAAGGTCCGTTTTCTTCGGGATTTGTTCTCTCATGTTTATCTAAGCGTAATTAAGCCTTTAAAATATTTATTAGCCTAATTAATCACTATTTTAAATTACGGTGTATTTCAAGCAACCTCCTCCTCAGTAGCAGGTTTCAACCTCAAAAATTGGTAATCTACGGAAGTTGGGGGACAATTTAATGGAGCAACTTGTTGAAGTCTCAAGTTACCCTCTCTCCCCACCCTTGGTTCCACCTACGCCAGTAGAGGTATTAGTTGCAGTCAACTTTAGAGAGCTTGCGCCATTTTTAGCTTCCTCTATAGTTGATTATCAGCATGGATTCCTCTTTGAGCCTCACCCAGTCAAAGAGGATGTTTACATCCTAGAATTTGAGATGGACGGTCCACCACCTATTTGCCATTATCCTGGTCACTTGGAGCCTCACCAACTAGAAGAGTATATTTATATCCTCATGTTTGCTGAAGATGAGCCTCAACCACTTCATCTTTGTCTAGGTAATCATTACTTGCATCACCTCCACCAATACCTGGTTTTGTTGAGATATGCACTTCTCCTTTTACTTGTGATGGTGACATTATGTTTTGATCTGGGTGGTTTAGAAATTGTTTCTTATTGAGTTTTTTTATTTATGTTTATTTCCTTTTATTTATTTCATGCCTATTTACATTTTGCATTAATTTCTTTTCCTTAGTTTAATGGTAGTTTCCACTATTTTTTCAGTTTTCTTTCTTACCTTATGTTTTTCTTATGCTTACCGCAAGAGCCTTGGCTTTTTATTTGCATGCTAGTGACTTTGTCTTGGGTTCCACTTGAGTTCGTCTAGATATGCAGGCTATCATTCTCAGGAACATTTCTATTACTCACATTGTTGAACTCAGGTGTGGGGGAGCACCTACCACTATCTCTGTGTGACCTTTTAGGTGTATTCTTTACATTTTATGCTTACACACTTTTCATTACTCCTTTTTGTTTGCCTTCTTTGATTTGCTCCGGTTGCATACTCTTTGATATATTTCTTTTTACACGATGATTGCTCCAGTTTATGTATGGGGGAGGATTAGCTCCTTCGCAACTTGGTGTTGGGCTTTTCTTCCTTGCACTTGTTGAGTTTAGTTATGTGGTGGTAACCGGTAAGGGAGCCACATAGGAAGCTTAGCAAGTTGACAAATTATGAGGCACAATTTTTTCAACTGTTTATGGTTTTATTGTTTTAATTGAAGCCTATGTTCACTGATGTTGGTAAGTTTGAGATTATGAACCATCTAAACTTTGTTTTAGCTTTGAGCCTAGAAATGATTTGGAAAGAAAAGAAAGAAAATAATACTGACAATGTACTCCACTGATTCAAAAGTAAAATTCTGATCCTAAATAGGCCTTGTCCACTCGGTTATTAAGTCCTTTAGGGTGTCTTATCACCTAACTACTCAAGGTTCTCAAAATCGGGGATAGTTGACCAAAAGTTTTTACATGGGTCAAGAGAAAAGTCCATGGTGATGAAAGAAATGAACTTCAACTGAAGTATCCATGAAATTTATGAATTGAATGTTAATATCAACTTTTTTCTCAAGGATCATGAGTACATGACACTGAAAGGTATAATGGAATATGATTTTACTTTGTGCCCCTTTTCGTTTGAAAGGAATGTGAATGAATTAATGGTGGATTAGCTAAAGGCTGAGTTCTTATGATCATATTTCTCTTTCTTAAGCTTTTGAATGACTTCTGTTTTTGTGTTACCAAATTTAGATTTGAAAGCTTGAGTACCCTATGATCTGGAAGACTTGCAACATCTTCCTCCGTGCTCTCTCCTTTTGGACGAACCCCATTTGCTTTACTTGAACTTGTGCTTGAAGGATTTGCTTGAGGACAAGCAAAAGACAAGTGTGAGGGAATTTGATAGACTGATATTTGATATACTTTTTATTGCTGGAACCCCTTGTCTTTCATGTGAAGTATATTTTTATTTATTTGTGTCGTTTATTCACAAATTATTGCTAAGAATATATCTTAATGTTATACAAAGTATTTTATACATCATTATGCTCCTTAAACCATATGGTTTCTAACTTACATTATACTTCTCAAATTTCTAACTTAAACCCATTATATTATGTGGTTGTTTATAATGTATATTTATAGCATAATAACCTCCTTATAACATAATCTCTTACACTTGATATCATGTTACATTATATCACTCAAAACCTTATATTATATTCTTCCCACATTTTAATAATTCATAAACAGCCCATGTACTTTCGGTATTCTCAATTTCTACCTCATTCATTTTGATTATTTATAACATCAAACCATATATTATATTTACTACATTTCTAATCTTATTAATTTATAACATAAGGTTTTCAAACATTATCATCCCCATATATATATGTATATGTATATATTTCTGAACATCACATCATATTTTTGGAAATCTCACTTCTCCCTACTCACTTTTGACTATTTACAAAACTAACTCATATGTTATATTTGTTACATTACTAACCTCATTAATTTATAACCTAAGATATTTAGACATTGTAATATATACACATTTACGGACAGTACCCAACATTTGTCCAACTTTTATCCTATCTCCCACAACTTTCTATTTATTACATATGACCCCTTTTTATTTTATAATCTTACAATTTAATACCTAAAACTTTATATTATACATATTAACTTATTTAAATTTCAAAAACTCCCAAAATAATTTCTCTAAAATTCTGAACAGCCCCTAGGTTGTCCTAAAAATTGTTTTTCATCCCAACGTTCGGTTATTTACACAATAACCCCATACACTTTATAAATGTTACATTTCCATATTTAAACTATATATTAAAACCCTTAATTTATTAAATCACCAAAATCAACCCAAACTTTACCCAAATTTTCGAACAGGCTCTTAACTTTATTAAATCTCATTTTTAACCCATAATTTTCGGTAATTACAATATAGTCTCATAAGTTTCACAATTGTTCCTTTTTAATACTTAAACTATATACTATAATCCTTAATTAATTAAATCATTTAAACTAACCCAAAAATTCTTTTAATTTACAACCAGACCCCTAGGGTCTTCTTATTCATATTCCAACACCTATATTTTTCCGTAATTAGACAAACACCCCACTGCTTTTTATATATTATTTTTGACTTAATATTTCCTTAAACTACCAAAATAATAATTTCCATTATTTTAATTTGGTCAAACCTCACATGTGGTCAAGGTTGACCACCCAAAACTCTTTTGACCTGATTTCTTTAATATTTATGAAATGGCCTCAATTTTTCCCTAGTTTTACATTTAACACCTTAATTTCATAAAATTCATATCTTATATTTCTAAAATTTCTATAACAACCCATTTCGGCTTTTTACATGTAGTTGGCACCCTATATTTTACTTAATTACATTTTAACCTCATAAACAATTCCTTTGTTCATTTAAATACCTATAAGGATTATAATCTATTTAAATCATATCATAACATTGTATTTTAATTTAGGTAACACCTAAATTCACTAATATTCATCTAAAATATTCTTAAGTGATTATGTTCACCAAAATTACATTTTTGCACCAGAATTTTATATAATTCATTTAATCACCCCAAAATTCAATAATCACTATCTTAAGCTCTAAATAAGCATAATAAAAATGCCTAAACACATGGCCTTAAACATAACATAATATTACTACAAAAAGGACATTAAAATGTTCCAAACATACCTACCAATTCTCAGTTTGTACATATTTTTATATTTAACATCATTAAATTATTTTTCTTTCATTAATCACTTAATAAAATAACTTATATAGGCCACTATCACTTAGTCACACTAATCAAATATTTAGCCCTTAATTTTCTACATATATTTAGGACTTAACAGCACCTATACACACATGTATGCTCAGTTTTATTTTAAAAAAATTCAAGCTAATAAACATTAGGGTAATAAAAGTATTAAGCATGGTTACCTTGATATAATGACAAGGAGTTTGTACCAGCTACACCACCCCTTCTTGGCTGTTTACAGATAAACCACATAGGTAGGATTTTTGTACTTAAAATTTCCTTAAACCTCTAATATAGCACTTAAGTACTTAATGGAGTAATTACCTTTAAATGTTTGATTTCTCCTCCTTGAGTTAGGCTCTTAAGCTCATGGTTTCTTTGGGTTAATAAAACTCATTCGGTTAATATATACACAAGAAATAAGGCTTAGTTAGTAACTACTCTAGGTAATTGTTTGAGTAAATTACTCGAAACCCCCTTGAGGATTTGGGATAATACAGTTAACTACCTTGTATTTATCATAATTATTAGTAACACCTTGAGTTTAAGGTATCTTTGACTACGAGCCCCTGAACTATAACTGTTATCAGGAAGTTAAATATGTGTTGACCTGTCAGCTTAATAACATTTATAATGCCAGACCAAACAACAAAACTGCTTAATCAATATTGTCTAAAACTCTCTCTCTCATCCCACTTCTGATGCATTTTCGAGGTAGGGTTGACGTTTTTAGGAAAATAACAAAGTTGATTAAGTAGTGTTTTTTGTCTAGCCTATCATTATTAATATGATTAAGTTGACGGGTCAGCATGTAGCAGACGTCTTGATACCAGAGTTATAGTTTAGGGGCTCATAGTCAAAGATACCGTAAGCTCAAGGTGGTTACCAATAATTATGATAAACACCAGGAGGTTAACTGTATTATCCCAAATCCTTAAGGGGGTTCCAAGTAATTTACTTTAATTGTTTTAAGGAGCTTAAACATGCATTTTTGAACATTAAAAGAGTAGCCTTTTACCTTGCTCTTTGGAGGTGTTTTTCAGCCTATTACCGGCCACCTAAAGGACACAACTCGCTTATAGTTTTTCATGGAATAAAAATACAGCAAGAAGGGAACTCAAAGGACCTTATTTGGTCTCGGTATTTACCTTAGTTTTGAGGCTCTTTGTTGGTGTGTTGTAGCAGCTCCTTAGTTCGATAGGAGGAGTTTGAAAAAGCCTTCAAGAGTGTGTAAGAAGAGGTAGAAAAATGTGTAAATGATTGTCCATTTTTGAACTCAATGAAGGAGGAAGAAGAAGTAGGTTTTAGAGCATGTTTCTTACCCTTAAATATCCAGGTGAGCTCTCCTAGTACTTGGACCACCTTCAACCAATTTTAGAGTTTTCAAGGTGGGGTTTAATGCCTTGGAAGATGGAGGAAAATCAGAGGAGGAGATGGTGCTGGAAAAATAGTGAGAAAGGAAGAAGAAAGGGCTGTGAGATTTACCTTGTTTCTCTTGTTGTTACAACTGGAATTGAGGAGGAAGGAAAGGTGGAAGATTTTGTCTCAATGGAGAAGGAAGAGTTGTAGTTGTTATAGGAAGAATGGAGGAAAAACTCAGTGGGACTTAACCCATGAACCGCAAGGAAAAGCAAAGTAGAAGGAGGGATGCACTCTCCTTGTTTCGGTGGTACTGGAGCTCAAACAAGAAAGAGAGGGAGGATGGGCAGAGCTTAATCCCGAAAGAAAGAGGAGGAGGTAAGGTGTTACCATAGAGAATGAGGTTGTTGTAGGAAGGTTGAACAAAAAGAAAAAACAGAAAGAGAACAGATGGAGAACGAGGGGAAAGAAAAGAAGTGAGTGCTGATGTAGGTCATGAGGCTAGAGGGAAAAGGAGAGCTGAAAAGCTGTATGGGCGTGACATCATGAGGAAGAATGAGAAGGGAAAAGTATTAGAGGAGGTAAGTCTACTTGTACTTGATTTGTACTTGTAGTGTGTTTATTCTTAAGTAGTCGTTTTGGTCCCCTTATCCCAACATATTCAGTCGGCAATGGAAGGGTTTGAAGGGAGTTTTAAAAATTCCTTAACTTAATATTATAACATGTGTGACTATGTTTATGAGTCAAGTTGTAACTTATGTCGTTTCTTGTTTTTAGTGTATATATGTGAGTATATATTATGTCTATGATTTATTTGGGTTATATAAATTATTTATATAGTTTAATGTGTACTATTTGTGATATTTAATACATGTACTAATGTGTTACATCTGGTATTAATTCTAGGAGTTGATTTCCCCTTAATAATATTCTCTTTTTAATTAGAGATTTAATATATGGTTTAGTGTCCATTTTGGACTATATACTTATACAATAATATTTATTGTGAGTATTACTCATTAGATGAATAATTATTCATCATCCTCTTTTAATTCCTTATTAATTAAGGTGATAAATATTTGGAGTATTTCACCGCGGGTCACTGGCACATCGATCCAACCACCAACTCTGATACAATATCTACTAGTGACTTGAAACTGGGCTGTTACATATGATATCAGAACCGGTGGTCGGATCAATGTGCCAGTTGTAACACCCCTACTCCAAAATTTGGATAATCTAACGCGCCCAACAGAAATAATCAATCGAGTCGTAGCGGAAAATAAAACCGATCATAACTTAAACCTAGGTGTCACCCGCCATTACTCACCCATGTGAGTAATGAAGCGTTTACCAAAAACATGATCCAAAAACCCGCAGTGATGACAGAGACATAAATACAACATAGTTTACAGTACTAAATCTGAAAAGGGACAGTGAGCAGTCTACCTAATTAATACCATGTAAGGTCCAACATAATCCTAAGGTATAATAGCAGGTATACCGCTAACTACTCCTAAAAGTCTTGCACTCGAGCATCGGTCTTCATCAGCTACGATCCTGTAATTTGGTGGCCATACAGGCTCAGCACAACCGCTGAGCATGCTACTATATGATTCTCTTGGACCTTTGAACTACTCAGGTTAATTAGTCCAATTGTTAACATGCAATTCTGGTTTCATGCTATTTCGTTTTACAATATAACAAACTGTAAAATGCAACATTAAAGCAAACAACAGTTCATCCAACAATCACATAGTTCATTCCATTAAACAACAGGCATATAAATGTTCAATGCATAAGAAAGTAAAGTAACACAGTGAGAGTTAGTCTTATGATTTCTCGTGTCAGGGCCTCTAGGGCAGTTGTTTGTTTCTTACATGTAATCAACTTCTCAACTTAATCCACGTTTTATTCCACTTCTTAACCTTTCCACTTTTACATCACACTCCCACTCAGTTTACAAATTCTGGGCCCAAATACCCTTACTCAGTTTACAAATTCTGGGCCCAAATGCCCTTACTCAGTTTACAAATTCTGGGCCCAAATGCCCTTACTAAGTTTACAAATTCTAGGCCTAAATTCGCTTACACCAGTGGTGGTGCCTCCATCTAACTAAGTTTGTGTTTGTTGGAAATCCACAACTTAAAGTTGTAGGATATAATGTAACTGGGCCACAATTACCCGTTTCACCAACAACTGTGTCTCTGACCAAGTAACCATTCGTTACTTGGAATTTCCTTGAGCGGACCTGTTGTCAGTCATCCTCTCGTGATCACAATGCGTAATCAGACAGTCCTAGATTTCTCACCATATAACATATTCAATGCCTCGTACCACAACCAACCTCTCACTGAATTGATTAAGTTCTCTTAATCTAAATGCCTAAGATTCAATCTTAGGTTATCTAGTGATTAAATTCTCCAATGTATGTGGACCTTTCAGGTCTTTAATGTATACCTACAAAGTCATCTGGTGTATTTCTGTACTTGAGTTCATTTCCTCTTGAGAACGGTATTCCTGTCTTTTCTTAGGTTATCTTAGGATAAAGCATTTATGATATTATCCTTCCATGAGTGATGTTTCCCTATCACTACTCATATCTTGTTTTAGATATATGAATACATATAAATGTGTTCGGTATTTGTCTCACTTCGAATGACTATCGCATACAAAGTAATGGCGCACGTATTCGACAGATAAATCATATAACACATTTACATACAAGCATACATATTCTCTTGTCAAACACTTCACATATCCAAACCCGAGGAAATCCGTAAGCACAATCAGATCACACAATAACATACCGTTCACCGCTGAACAATGCTAAGATGACGTATCACACTTATCCTTTACTCCGTACTGTTCGTAGCTCGCAGTGCGTATTTCTGGAACACATTGCTAGATATTAATTTATGTAATATAAACCAATTCGGTATTCTAAATACCCCTAATCCTCTCGATATTATTCCTATGATTAACCCTTAGTCGATTATCATTGTTACTTAGGCTTTTGAAGTATACTCGGGATTAGTTTAACAGTACTTTAACTACGTTATAGATATACGTGGTATTAGTTGTTACACATGATGTTCAACTCATACATCTTCCCTCTTTAATCATATGTTATCATCCTTATGCATACACCCGTATATGTGTGACAATATAGTTCGTTACTATATGTCATAATTGACCACATAGTTTGTTAGACTTTAAACTTTCCTTTGGTTTGTGAGTTGGTCAACTTGGTTATTTTTGGTCCATTGAGTTGACATGGTCAATTTGGGTTGACTTGGTTAATGTATTCAAGTCCTTGAACTTATATAATTCTTTTTATTTTAAACTTCGAATTATATGGTTCATTTGTTTAATTTGTTCAAATCCATACAACTTGATATTAGTTATCACATCTAATGTCATATAATTAGATCCTCCATTTATGTACCCTACTTTATCCTCCTTTATATGACTATTATATCATATTATATAATCCTTCACATGCCATACACTCGTATACGTCTACATAAATGATAATACTCTTATTGAAATGATATCTCATGTGAATCTCTTAATTCTTTTATTGTGTTATATTTTACACTTGAACACCAAGACCATATCTTTAACGTTATATAAATTCATCTCATACACTATATTTAGTTTTTTAAACTTTGTTTAGAACAACTAACCTTATAATTTCTACTTTCCAAAATATCCACATTATTTTATGTGAATTATACAACTCCTCACCTTATGTTCATTCTCACCTTAATGAATGCTAGTACTTGTGATTAATGTAACAATCATATTATCTCCAACCATATATTAAATCTTACCTCCCAACCTAATGTATTTACATAACAACCCTTTATAATTTTGTTAATTACAAATCTCCTACATTAGTCTTCTAATGTTACAATTTTACTCCTTATATCTTATGTTATAATATTTATACTCTTAACCCATTTTAACCTATGGTTCCCAATCATATATTATAGAAATAGTAAAGCCACCTTGCTGTTATAGTTTTATCCTCCTTATTCTTTAAGATTTCTTTATTTACAACTTGGCCCATATATTATTATTCTACAAATCTTACAATATCATCCATAAACTGTATATTATACAATCTTATCAATAACATTCCAAATTTAATTCCAAAAATTCCAGTAAATTCCCTACAGCCCCTGAACTGTTTATAAATGTTATTTATGCCCTCAACTTTTGAAACTTATAATTTAACCCCAATATTTCAATAAAGTTTACATTTAACTTCTAAACTTGTTTAAATTCCTAATTTAATTATTTCACTTATCCAATTTGGTCAACACTCCCTATATGGTCAAGGTTGACCACCAACCTACTGCCTTGACCATAACTTTTCCATAATTACATATTTGCTCCCAATTTTTCCTATAATTTCTATTTAGGCCCTAAACTTTACAAAAGCTTACATTTTTCATCTAAACTTCAAATGAGGCCTAGTTTTCGGCCATGTATCATTTTAGCACCCTAAAATTTAACTTATTTATACTTAACCACCTACACTTTTCCCTTGTGTTCACTAGGACTTTATTTAAGTTTATATTTGTTTTTAGGGAAAATTACATCCCCCACCCATGACGTTTGCTGAAATTACACACACCACCCACGAGGTTTCAAAAATTACTTTGCCCACCCATGTGGTTTCCTCTATTTTACATATGGCAACTTTTTTAATATCTGATCAACTTAAACGAGGCTTAAATGTTGTCCAAAATTGATAAATTTACATGGATGATGCTAAGGTGTTATATTTTTGTTAAATGCCAATCTAAAGTTTTTTAAGGTCATATATGACCTGTGGGACCCAATGAAAACACGTTCACATGTCACAAGTTTCAGTGGGTCCCACGGGTCACATATGAGCTTAAAAAACTTTGGATTTCACGCTAGACCAAAATATAACACCTTAGCATCGTCCATGTAAAGTTTCATCAATTTTGGACAACATTGACCATCTTTTACATTGATCAAATATTTGAAAAGTTGCTGGATGTAAAATAGCCGAAACCACATTAGTGGGCAAAGTAATTTTTGAAACCTCGTGAGTGGGGTGTGTAATTTCGCAAAACGTCATGGGTGGGGGATGTATTTTTCCTTGAAATTTTTAGGTGGTTTTAAACTTACCAAACAGCCTATTAACATCAGGTTTCCTCACCAAACTTTATACTGACCAAACACATAACTATTAAAGCATAAAAAGCGTTAAATAATGCATTAAAATGGCCTAAACACTTGGCCATATTAAAAACTTAAAATGTAACATTTAAATGACATAAAATACTCATAATAACAGTCTAAGTCTCAGATTTTTAGGTTTATACCCAAAAACTTTCATAAATTGGTAATTAGAGTTCCGCTGCGTGAGTGGAAATTTTTAAAAAAGTCAGTTTAAGAGGTACCATCACAGTAACTTAGAAAAACATGTTACCATAATTTATAAGTACATTTTTAGGTTCACTTGATCCATTCAAACCCATAAGTTCTCGTCCCTAACATGTTATACAATAAAGTTCCTTTAAAGCTTAAAAATGTGTTTTAAGTGAACTTACTTGTTTCAAGGCTCCAAAAAATCCTTAGATCTTATCCCCTTTTTGAAATAATTAAGTAATGAGTCTAGGTCAGTTTTTTTGACCTTAAAAACAAGCTTAAACCATGACTTAAAAGTCTTAAAACTTAGTTAAAGCCTCTACCTTATAAATGTTGATTTTTTAGATCTCTTTCTTCCTCTTTGATCATGGTTTATCCTTGGGTTTTTAATGACCCATTCAGCCATGTTTTGAACCAGTAAAAGGATCACAAGTTATGCACTCTTTCATATTTTAAAGTTAGGAAGTTTAAAGCAAAAAATGGCATTAAGGATAATGTTTTACCTTGAACTCTCCAATGGAGATTTTCCCTTCAAATTTCAGTAAAATATAGGAAAATATGAAGGTAATCAAATACAGTGTAGATCTTCAAGTGATAGGAAGTTAAATGAATGAAAATCAAGATTTATGACTTACTTTAGGAGGTTTCTTGAGGGGTTTTCTCCCCTTGATTTTGGCCATCAATGGGTGTGGATGAAGCTTCATTTGAGTATGAAAACATTTAAGAAAAATGGTATATTTTTGGATGTAAAATAACCCTTGGAGGAAATGAAGTTTTAGAGCACATTTTACCTTGTTTGTGTTGTTGAACTTGGTATAGGTCCACCCCCACGGTTTTGGGGTTGTTTTGAGCTCCTAATCATGTCATTTTTGAACATGGAGAGGTGGGATAACATTAGTTGAAGTTCTAGGACTTAAAATGCATAAAGGAAGGAGTTAGAGTCACTTTTCTTACCTTAACTTGCAAGACTTTGTCCTAGCTGTTCACCCATGTTTTGTACTGTTTCCATGGACCATGCTCCAGTATTTTTGATTTAGAATGAAAGGGAAGTGATGGGTGGCGATTTGGTGCAAGAGAAATGGAGATTTAAGGCAAAATGAGTAAAATAGGCTTAAAACACCATTGATGGAGCTTGGAGCTTGAAGAAGAAGATGTCTATGGTGAAGAAAGGGTGAGGACAGCTGGGAGGAAGAGAGGAAATCGGGCTATCTGAAATACCCCAAACCTTAATATGTTAATTAATTATGTACTTATGATATTTTAAGGCTAATTAAGTCCTTAAGAACATTGGTGAAGAAATAAAAACCAAAATGAAAAAGAAAACGCGTAAAAGTCACAAAACGCAAAAACGCGTGTTAAATAATTATAGTAAGTATATAACTTATCTAGGGTCCTAAATGGATTCCTAGGAATTATTTAGTCATTATGAACATGTGGGAAAAATTCCCGAAGGAAACGGATCCAAATAGAGGATTAAAAACGCAAAACGAGCTTTAAGGCACGTTTTTTGAGAAACCCGGAAAATGTGATTTTAAACGGGTTAAATGGACTAATAAAAATTTATAGTCAATCATAAGACTATAATTAAACATTAGTCAAGATCTAGGACCATTAGAATTATTAAAACAAGAAAATCCGAAAACCGGACCCGGACTACTAAATACTGACAGTTTCGGGACTTACGGGTGTTATCTGCTAAATGACCATGTGCCACCTCCTCTCTACTTTATCAAAAATCATATTTTTGCTCCTTGTGTGAGGTAGCCCACATTTTGCCCCCTCTCCCTCTCATTTTAATTAAATCCCTACTATTTGCTAAAGGACAAAAGCATAAAAGCAAAAAGTACTTTTCTTTCCTCTCACACAATTTCTCTTTCCTCTATTCTCCTTCCCCCTTACGATTTTCCCCCCTTCCAGCTCTCTCTCTGTTCCTTGTTCCTCTAATGACGATTTCATGAGCCTTCCCCAACTCCACTCTTCTCCTTCCTTGTTCCACCACTAAATCAAGTCCAAATCAAAAACAAAATACACCAAAATACTCACCTTGCTTTGGAGATAATTTTCCACCTTTCAAAATCTTCAAACTCCACATTTGACTTCCATGGTGTAGCTCATTTTGAAGAGGAAACCACCCATTCTTGAAGCTAATCAACCCTTTGATGGTTTAAGGTAAGAAATAACTCAAAAACTCATTTATTTCTCCATCTCTTCTTGGCTGATTTTGCCTCTATTTTGAACTTCGTTTTTGGCTCTTCATTTTAGCTTGTTTAAATCCTCATTAAGTGCTGGAGCTTGCCACCCTTAATTCCAAACACTCCATTGTGAATTAGGTAAAATCTCTTCATTTTCATGCTTAAACACCCTCTTGTTTTAGGGTTGTTGGCAAGAGCTTTATTTATTCCATGGTGCTCATTACCATTCATGGTATTTGGTCATTAGTATAGCAAATAACCCATTGGAAATCGGTTGTGGAACAAGAAGTAAGAAGGAGGGAAAGTTGAAAGAAATCCAAGGTAAATAACTTACCTTAAGCTTATGTGGTGTTTTAAGGACTTTGTGTTTTTATTTTGGTGCAAATATAAATGTTGAGTGAAATGCAGGTGTTGCGAATAATATGAGGAAATTCAGTGTTTAATTTGATGTTGATTAAGGGCCTAAGAGCCAAGCTTTTAAGGTTTATGTACATTGGGTGCTATTGTTGTTGAAATGGTGAAATTAAGTGTGGTTTAGTGTTTTTGGTTGAGTTTTGGGTTGGAGTGTTTTTGAGGGCTAAATAATGTGTGGGAACATGTTAAAATTATGGGGAGATCATGTCACAATTTGTGTTGAAATTTAATGGTTTAAATGCATTTCTAGGTGGGAGCAAACTAGAGAACTGCAAGTATTTTGAGAGGAAAAATTTTAGTATGAAAATCGGTTGGTAACTAGGTAGATGGAGATGGGTAGATGAGTGAACTCTGAGGTGGGAATGTTGCATTATTAATGGACTAGTAAGTGGGTGAGAGTGGTGAGAAAAATCTGTAGCATAACACTCAACAAAACTAAGTTTTAGTTCTTGTAAGAGGAGAGTGGGAAATTTGGGAGAAATTGATTAAGAATTGGGTAACAAGATTAGATAATGATTAAAGCAAGTGTAAAAGGTTATATTGGTGTTATAAAATACCTTCATACATGTAAGAAGCTTGGGGCAACAATGGGTGAAGAGATCAAGTAGAACAAGAAAGGAAAATGCTCTAAGTGTTAAAGATTTAGTAAAAGTTTGGGTAAATGTTTATGGAGTGTGTGGGATGTTTAGAGAGGGTTTAAGGGTGCCAAGAAGGTGTTAAAATATGTGGGAAAACATGTGAAATGATTAGGAAAAAATTGGATTCAATTTGGAGTTCAAAATGAGAAGAAAAACACTTTGAAAATTGCCCTCTGTTGTGGACCGCCCCTAGGGACCGCCCCTGTGGGGAGGTCCGGACCGAAAAAAAATCGTTGGAGCCTCTGTTGTGGACTGCCCCTAGGGACCGTCCCTGTGGGGAGGTCCGGACCAGAAAAAAAAATCGTTGGAGCCTCTGTTGTGGACCGCCCCTAGGGACCGCCCCTGTGGGGAGGTCCGGACCAGAAACAACAAAACAAAAAAAATTAAATTTTAAGTAAGGTAATGAGGCTTATGTAGTAAACCCTAGTGTGTATTATGAGGATAATTAAGTGTAAGTATTAGTGTGAAAACTCGTTGTGTAAACATGTAAAACACTTAGTAACCGAGAGTTCATGAAAGGTAATTAACCGATGTTATTAATTATGTATAGAAACTACCTTCAGTGGAACTCGAACTCAACAAGGACCGAGGTATGGTTTTCTTGCAGTCTGTTGCCTACCGGTTTACACCGGCTTGTGTGTTGTTTGTTTTTCTGTGTGTTTATGACCTTGTAAGGTTAAATCATGAAATGAGTTTACAGTCATTGTTATTATTGTGGCGTATGTGTACCGGTACTGTTAACCTCGAATACGTACTAACCCGTTAGTTGACCAACTAGGATACGTAAGAGAGTGGTACCCGGTTTCACGTTTCAACTTAAGGAACGTTCTAACCTCGACTATGTATAAGCTAGTTGTGGTGTGTGTTGTTAATGTGTACCCCATTTCCCTTGGGTGTCTAACTGGACTTAAATGCTTATGTGTGATTGATCGTGTTAAGTTCTAACAAAGGGACTTCTAACAAGTGCTAACCGGGGAGTGAGGATCCGTCGTTCCGGTCACGCGTGTATGTATGGGGGTCGACATCTGCATCAGATTCGCTCTCTCCTTATGTTAAGATTGTTTTCCTTTTTGGATTCCGACCGCCCACTAGCTTAGCCAAAGCTTACCTACCTGACTTCCAATCGGGCTAGGGGGAAATTATGTGTTCGGTGTGCTCGGATCACTATATCCGACTCATCTTTTAAGTTAAGTTACTCGTTCGACTAACAGAGCGGTAATGAGTTATGTAACAAGCTTAACATGAGGATGGAAACATTCTCTAGGCTTACTAAGTTGACTAACTATGTTGGTTGTTACTAAAGTGAAGTGTTCTCACTATGTATGTGTTGTTATTGTTATGCAATATGCTTGCTATGTAATATACATGTTGTATGTTAAAATCAATGTCATGTTATCATGACAAATAGTTGTGTGTATCCCGGTAGTCAGTGGGCTGCACGTTAACCATGCCAGCCAAGGGTTGCTGAACCCCTTTGGGGCACATATTATTTTTCAGGAGAGTGATCGAGGAAGCGGAGTGGTTATAGCATGGAGCTCAAAGGAATACTTTTGTTATTTTTGGATATTGAACCCGAGTAGTGCTTGTACACTCGAGGTCGTATATTTTGGTGAATGTAGGATTAGATTGGTGATTTTTGTACATTAACACTCGGTATTTGCAATTCTTTTTGGATGGTAATTTTGAAGGTTGTAGTTATGCTCGGGATTCTTGTAATCAGACCGATACATCCGTATGTAACAGCCTTGTTAGCCATGTGGGTGGCTAACGGCGTGTAACACCGCCCTTTTTGGTTAATGTTTAAGTTGTGTTTTCCGCTGCGATTATTGGTTAAGTGTGGAGATTACAGTTGGGGTGTTACACTATCATTGGTAGAGCATGGGCAAGAAAGAGAGTTGTGAGAGGAGAGGTATTTGTATAAAATGGGTTAAAGACAAGGGTGTGTAAGTAGGTAAAGTGGGTTTGTCTAATTTCCTATTTTGTTTTGTATCTTCTTGGACTCTCCTAGGCTGCCGAATTTATGGGTTTGGGGGGAATTTTCAGATTTTTGAGACTTATTGTTGTGACACTTTAAAGTTGTACATTATGACTAGGTTTATGTGTTAGGTTGTGACATATGTTATTTCCTTGTTCTTATGTGTATATATAAGTGGTTATTGCACTTATAATTTGGTTTAACTATATAAAATAATTATATAATCTTATCACATTGTTTGTGATATTAGCACATGTATTAATGTGTTGCATGTTGTATTAACTTTAGGAGTTATTTTCTCCTTATTAATGTAACCTCTTTAGTTCATGATTTCATGTGTGGTTTGATGTCCATCTTGGATTATACATATTTATTGTGTATATATGTTTAGAGGTTGTAATATTCCTTAATGAACATTGCTCCTTAACCGTTAGTGTTCTGTTATCATTTATTGTAATTATATGAAGTATACCACATAATTTGTCACATGATTGTGATCTTATCTTATGTATTAATGTACTATATGTTACATTAATTTTAGGAGTTGTTTCCTTCTTATAAATACTTACTCTTTGGCCCATTATTTTATGTGAGACTTGATGTTCATTTTGGACCTTACATACTTGTTTATGTATGTATGTTTATAGGTGATAAACTCCTTAATGATTTAAGGTTCATCCTTCTTAGTCATCCCTTGATTAAATCCTTTCTCTTAATTAATTCATCCATGATTAATTAGTGCAATTAAGGTTTGGGGTATTTCACCAGTGATCCGCGGGGCACTGGGCTCCCTCCAGGGTGTGAGTGGTGTGCTACGAACGGTTCCTACATCAGTTGGAGGAGCGAACAAAGCACTCCCTACAAGGGTGTGGACACTCCTCCATGGTAGACGCATTTTGAGTGGTGTAACTAGTTGACCCTCAGAAACAAAATCGTGAGCTGCGACAAAGCGGACAATATCTACCAGCGACTTGAAACTGGGTTGTTACAAAAACAAAAGAGGGGAAGATGTAGGCAGTTGGATTTGACCTTGGAAATGGAGTATATCACCGACTTGGGTTGAGGCACAAGCTTTTATTTTGAACTTCAATGTGCTAAGAAGTTTGGAAAGATGAAGCTTTGTATATTTTCATTATAAAACTAACATCGTTTATTTTAATGGCAGTGGTAGTAGTGTGGTAATGGAAGAAGTAAGCGGGGTTTTGGATAAGTTTTTTTGTGATATTAGATTTTTTTATATGGTTTTGTGTAGATTTTTAGGAATTGAGGAAAATATGACTGCTCATCGACTAGCAAACCAAGATAGGGTTGAAAGTAGACCTGGCAATTCGGGTCACTCAGTTCGGGTTCGGTTTGGTTCGGTTTGGTTTGGGTCAATTTGTAGATATTCACTATTCAGTTCGGTTCGGATTGGGTCGGTTATCTTGTTAAAATTAGATCTGGGTGACTTCTGTTTGGTTGATTTCGGGTTCGGGTGCTTTTCGGGTTAGCCTCTACGTTTTTCGGTTTTTTCAGGTTATGAGTCAAATTCGGGTGACTTACCGCGTTATGCTTAATTGACAAATTTTTAAAGTATAAATTTAAGCAACCTTCGTAACATGTATATTGATTTTCATATTTGGATCCAAATTCTCTTAATATAGTGTTACTCTTGATGAAGATTGCTATTTGTGTATTGGATGGTTGGTTATACATAATCAAATTGGATGACAATATTTTTAATATTAATTTTTAACTATAGATTTATTAATTGTATCGACCAAGTATAAATTTAAAATTTGGTGAATCATCGGTCAATATTCGGCACTCGACGTCCAGTCTATACCCCCCCTCCCACGCCCACGCAGTACCTGTGCCTCCCGCCATCCCGCGCCTGTCACACCCCGCGTGCGTCCTACGTCAGCGCCCGTCATCTCGAGCGAGCGTCGCGCGCCCATGCCAATCCATCACCACCTTGCGCCTGTGACCCTATGCGCCCGTCATCACCTCGCGCCCGTGAATTCATGTTGTGTGTGCGCCACCGATCACCGTCTCACTCGTGTGGGCGTCCTTCAGTAGCTTATTGCTCCCAGGCAAGGGTTGTCCCTTTATCTTCTTATTGTCATTTTTAACTTGAGAGGTTGAACCAATTTCTTTGGACACGACACAAGATTGCAAGAATTGTAAAAATAGAATGAAAACATTTCTTATTTTAGTCCCAAAGTTCATGGAAATTATGTGTTCATACATGCCAACAATAACACAAAAGGATAATGGAAGTTTGTCTAGTTTCATGTGTGGTTTGGGTGAATTCGGTTTGGGTGAATTTGGTTCGGGTCAATTCGGTGCGGTGGGTTCGGGTATATCAAATTTAAGTTTGATTCAGTTTTGGTTTGGTTCGGTTCTGATTTTCGGATCACATTTTGGGTCACATCATTCGGTTTAAATTCGGGTTCAGATCGGGTTGGATCAGATCGATTTTTCTAGTTCGGGACATCTTTGTCAGGTCTAGTTGAAAGTAATGGATAAATATGATTTAGTGATGTATCGAAGATATTTTAGCATTCATAATCTAACGTTAATGATATGTTTTCGAAAGAAAAAGGAAAGATCGAGCATGGTATGGATCGTATAAAAAATTTAAACCAAATAATGTGTCATTGTAGACTTTTAAAGCAAATTCAACGTCTCATTAACAACTTTTGGTGGGGTGGGGCTGCCCATTTATCTACAATCCGATGGACAAAATGGATTTCACTCTGTAAGGATAGAGGCTCTGGTGGGATGGGATTTCGAGATCTGCAGTGTTTCAACTGCGCCCTTATAGCAAAGCAACTTTGGCACATTATTACTGAGCCCCACTCTTTGCTCTCTCATTTTTATTATGCTAGGTATTTGAGGCATAACTCCTGGATGACAGTTACTCCAGCTGGCTCTTCCAGTCCAATTTGGCATTCTTTGTTATCTGTGCGGGATCTGGTTGAGTTTGGTAGTCGCGGAGCAATTGTTGATGGACAAGATACCAAAATTACAGAACGTTGGCTTCCACATAAACCGGGGGGAAAACTCGTCACCTGGAAACTTCCACCACTGGTGCGCTATCAAATTCTTGGAATATTGATCTGTTACAGTAATGGTGCGACATAGATGACATTGAGGGTATTCTCAACATCCCACTGCCTCTGTCTGCACCACCTTTAGAGCCCTCTAGGGATTATTGGTTTTGTGGGCTCTCCTCATCACGTGTTTTTACGGCTAAATCAGCTTATTATGCGGCCTTGACTATACGGAATAGTTTCTGTCCCAGTGTGTCAACAAACGCATCTCAGCGGGTTGTTTTTAACAAGATTTGGACACTGGATGTCCCACCCCGTGTTAGACTCTTTGGTTGGAAGCTTCTCACCTTAAAATTACCATGCAAAACGACTATACAGGAAAGAATCAAGGTGACTATGTCAACTGCATGTATTCTTTGTGGATCACATGAAACTATGTTGCATGCGTTGTTTCAATGCTCGGCTGTTGAACCTTTTGGACTTCCTTTGGTTATGCTCTTCCCACTGATATTCGCTCAGACCAAGGTTTTCAAGATTGGTTTCATGCTTAATGCTCACACCAGCCCAAGGCCAAGGTTGATACTTTTGTTTGTTTCCTATGGAAAATTTGGTTTGCCCGATGTCAAGTAACTCATAATCGAGCGCGGAGTATCAACCATGGGTGGAGTCAAGCAGACAGTTTCATCCATCAGGCCTCATCTTTACCAAACTCAATTTCTACACCTACAGCCTTGCAACATCATCGCACTTCAACTCCTGAAATGCTTGAGCTCTGGGTGGATGCAAGTCTGGATTCCCATGAAAGAATAGGTTATGCTTGCGTTGCTCGCTCAATGAACCGACTTTGTTTTGCTGGATGTGTGGGAACAAAGGGCACCCCAACAATCGCGGACGCGGAGGCTGCGACAATAGAGGTTGCTCTAAACATGGCATACTCATAGGGTATTCACTCTTTTAGGGTACTCTCTGATTGCAAAGAAGTTGTCCGTTATCTACAGGTCAGGGGCACTACCTCTCTACTGCCTTCCACAACAGCTATCCTACATCGCGTCCTAGGCCTTTTACATCGTTTCAATAATGTTTTCTAGTTTTATATTTCTAGGGCAGCAAACATATCATCGCACTGTCTTGCTAACCATGCCCGACCTGTCCAACAATCGGGTTCATGGACTCCGGATAACATACCAGAATTTGTACTCAAGGCTCGTTTCATGATTAATATATATCGATCTTTCAAAAAAATATGTGTCACTGTAGACTTGTAGTAAAACCCAAAAGGTCACAAGTGTAATTTCCGTAAAATTTTCATCATTCTAATTTCTATTGGTTGCAACCACACTTGGTGATGGTGTCCGCAGCCGAGGGTGAAGTTGTCATTTAAAGGCAACTAACAATGCTTCTCCAGTCTTGACCTGCCCAAATTTCCCTCTTCCCTTTATTGGTCGCCCCAATCCCCCAGAACTCGATCTTGATTTTGTATACAATTCGATCCCCAATCCTTGCGGTATACGCCGAGTATAAGAACGAATCGACTAGAGCCACCTTTCTCACAGGAGTATAGTAACAGCTAAAAGGGGAATCAATATCGCAGTCATTAAATCGTCATGTCAATACCCTCGCAGCGTTCTCGTCGCCAAAGCGTTTGATTAGGTTGAGTAATCTCGCTGCCCGGCATCGCTGTATACCATAAACCTTCAAGCGTACCTCATATGAATTTAGAGTTTATACTTCGAAGAGTAAGTTCATTTGGAAGTCGCATATTTATGTCAGAACCTGTATTCTGTACCGGGTTTTTCCAATCTGGGTTTTCTCACTCTATGTGTTTGTTTGCCGAAATCTAGATCCATGAAAATTAAATTGGGTCTATAAATAGTGTTTGTTCGATTATTGACCACAAGTTCAGGACTAATTACTAAATTCCTAGATTCCGGACTATGTTCGTAAACAGTGGGATCTTAACGTTCCTGTGTGGGCTCTTTACCCCTTGGAGTGTTCTCTTTTCGTCGATGACATTATTATTATGCACGGAAGAGAGTTTGCAGTAGTTAATTAGGTCAAATTGTTTGAGTAATATCTGCTTTGATACTGTAAAGCAGGTATATCTGAGTTGTGGGGGAATCATTTTGAAGTAATTAGGTTTAGTTAGTTAAACACCCAATTCAATATGGAAGGAAGGGGAGGGCCGCAAGGAAGAGTGTTCCGTCACAGGGATCAACGTTCATCATATGCTCCATACCAGAGGGATCATCGCAGTTTCAGGTATTCAACATATTAGGTTGTTTTCCCAGCTTGCAAAAGTGATATCTTTTTAATCATTTGCCATCTCTGTATATGGAACAAACTGGATTATGCTTTATTTCTAGCAGCTGCTGGTGTCATTTAGTAAAATTTTGTCCAACTGATCCAGTGCCCTCTTCCTTTTGTATACATCTTTTTGTTATGATTCGATCATATTGTATGCAGCAGGGTTTTGTTTCCTCTTAAATTCGAGATATAGAAAAGGTCTACCGCTGCCATTTTGGTGCAATGTAATGTCTTCTATATCTGACATCCCAAGAATTTCTAACTAATAATTCTCATCCTTGACTTCTTTCTAATGCAGTGTTAGCTTTGCCCATTTCATGCGGAGAAGATGTTTCTAGTTCTTCTATCCCATATAATCTGCCTTTTTAAGAACTTTTTAGTTTACTAGTTCAGCTGAAATGCTTCATATTTAGCTTAGTTACCCATTATTCCTTTGGTATAGTTTTTTGTCGCTTAATAATGGTGTACGTCAGACAAAGTTGCTTTCTTAAGCTTTGTTTCCTACAAAATCTAAAATTTGCAAGCAATGCAAATTGAATGGGCCACTAGCACTGGCTTTGGTTTCCTTACCATACAAATTGTCTCTAGGGTTTCAAGCTATCAACTACATGGATTTTACAGAGGAACCCCAACTATTCATATTTTGCCTACCACTTGTGATGGAATGCTGATATTAGACTTTCAGTTTAATTACCCTTTAGCTTACCTTTTGTCCCTTATATGGTGCGATTGGGGCTTTCTCTGGAAAATGCTGCCTAATCATTTGGATTTTTCTTAATGCTGGATAGGATACAGTTTCAAGAACAGATAGGAAAATTGTTGGCTTAACTTAAGAAATGCTGCCTCGATATCTTAGTCATTGACTTCGTGGCTCGATTACTTTAATTTTCTGCTAAAATTTAACCTTTCACTCTCATTCCAAGATCGTCATGTTTTCTCTCATTTAAGTGGGTAGCATGTCCTGCTTTCACTTGATTTTGTTGTATGGTGTATCAGGAGAAAAAACAAATATGAAATGCTTTGTTTTGTTTGGATTTATTCTATCCCATGCATTATATTCATATTCTTATCTGTTTGTTAAGCCATTTACTTTGGTAACTTCGGATATCACATCACATCAGGTTTTGTCTCTAGCCTTGAAAATTATAAATCCACATGTTAGATGGTATAATCGAGACACTTTTGTGCATACGTTATACGACTCTGCTCTCTCTGGGTGCTTTACTTTATATATTAATTTGTGTCCATAGTCTAGACCTGCCTTAGAGGGTTATATTACTCCTGACTTGCTGTTCCTTACTGTTTTGGTAACTAGCAGCCCTGTCACTCTATTGCAGGCAAAGTCAATTGTGCAAGAATTGCAAGCGACCTGGACATTTTGCCAGGGAATGTCCAAATGATTCTGTCTGCAACAACTGTGGACAGGCTGGGTAAGCTCATAATTGATATTGTAGCATCTGCAATTTTATTCATTAGTTGTATCTTTTGATATGTGACTTGGAATGAATTTAATTCAAAGATTCTTTTTTATTTTTTCGAAACCCAACCAACCTATCGTCATGCTAGATACCAGTACATAGTGCATTTGATTACAACCCACCCACAGTGGACTAGAAACCGTGAAACACGAGTAACGAGCAGCATTACGCAACTAGTTCCACAAAGGAAGTTGCATTAGCTTCTTACTCCTCCCACTAATGACCTTAAAGCTCAACCCACTAAACCACATCAGCATGTTCCGATAAACAACAAAAGTAAGCCTTATTAACCACAAAGGAAATACCCATTCCATCAAAAGATAAGTACACCATTCTCCTAGTCTTACATAGCAAGACAACCCAAACAGCTCTTGAGTGCATCACCAAGCTTCTTGCTTGACTGTGAGCTGCACCTGCATGCAACACTGTAGCCCCCTCATCCACCGACAACTCCACTTCATGGACACGGCCCTGAAATTGCCCCCTCTTTACCATCCTTTGATTCGCAACCTCTGCCTGTATCACCCCCTAATGCCAGCGCTGAAGTGGAGATCAAATTCATCCCTGCTGCCGACAATGGAGTGATGAAACTCAGTTTGATCAGCAAGCGCTGAAGACTCTTGCCAGGGGTTAGCTATTATGCTGCTGAAATTGGGAAGAGGAGTGGCGAGATATGTTCCTCTGGCTGTCGCATGGGGCGATGTTGCTGTTACAGTTGATTGGGAGCGACCAAGCTTGAACGATAGCCATAGTTGGCCCACTCAGCATCCTGTCACCACTCGGGCCAAAGCCGAAACCAAAACAAACCCTCACCAAATAGGGACCTAAACCCTCAACAAATAGGGACCGAAAACCCACCCCAAAATTAACGCAAAAAACTGCAGTAGAAGGATGACTTTGGAAGAGAAGTTTAACTATGGGGTTGAGGGAAACAAAGAAAAGAGAAGAGGAGAGCTTTTTCCACCGACAGGCTACATTTTTGAAGATGAAATCAGAAAGTATTTTTAAGTCAAAAGATTATCTATCACTCAATATTAGCAAAAGGATAAAATGATTGTCATTTCGAAATGATAAATTATTTTCTCCTTGCCTTTGTATCAGGCACATGGCAGCAAATTGCAACTCAAAAACCATGTGCTGGAATTGCAAGGAACCTGGTCACTTATCTACCGAGTGCCTGAACCAGCCCATATGCCATTCGTGTGGCAAGATGGGACACCTAGCTCGTGAATGCCCGAAATCAAGTGACCCTAGGGTCTGTAGCAACTGCTTCCAAGTTGGCCATGTGGTGGCTGATTGCATCTACGAGAAGGCCTGCAACAAGTGTCACAAACCAGGTCATTTAGCCCGTGACTGCCTCAACGATCCCATTTGCAACATTTGTAATATCTCTGGCCACGTTGCCCGCCAATGCCCCAACACTGGTTTTCCTCCAGCACAAGCGGTTATGGCTGGGCCAACACAGCCGGTTCTTCCGCCATCGGCTATGGTTAGGGGCATGTTAGGTGGCCCTTACCCTAGTATTTTCTGTAGGAATTGTGGTCGGCTGGGGCATATGACCCATGATTGCATGTATATGATGATGATGATGTGTAGCATCTGCGGCGGAAGGGGTCACCGCGCCTTGGAGTGTCCATCAGGCCCCATGCTGAATCAAATGTATCGTAGGTTTTAAGTTCATGTTTTTGCAGTCTGAAAAATATTCACGTGTTCTCTATGGATAGCCAGTTATTTTTATTTTGCTGATGATGAAAAGGCTATTGCAAGGAACAAGTTTTACATCAATCAATTGTTCAGTGTTCAATCTGCTCATTCACTCGAGTATTTTAGCAATATTGTGGCGAGTTGCGTTTGTACTGATGAGTTAGATGTTTTGTTTGGCAAATTTTATCTCGAGTGCTTGTATTTATATATATTTTCTTTCATATATTACAATTTTTTCATGTGCAACATTAAATATAAATGTTTGAGTAATAAATGTATATTTCAGTAAAATATATTGTATGTATTTTTTTCTAAAATATATTTTTTCTTTCTAAAATAATACTACTTTACTAATAAAAACATGGGAAATTTCATGAAATGTCACTATATTTTTGTTTAATTCATGAAATGCTATTTAAAAAAAGAAAGTCATGAAATGCCATTATATTTTTTGAAAAGTTCATGAAATGCCCCCCGGGCTAACAGACGTTAACTTTTCGTCCAATGTCAGTTTTTTTTTTTTTGTAAAATGATCTTTTTGCCCCTAAAAAGTTATGTCACTTTTTAATGGCTACTTTTGAGTTTCAACGGTCACTTTTCTGAAAAATTTATGAAAGCACATGAATGCCACTACAACTTTTACGAAAGTACATGAAATGCCACTACAATTTTTACGAAAGTACATGAAATGTCACTACAACTTTTACGAAAGTACATGAAATACCCCTATAACAAAAAAATGGCTATTTTTTTGTTTCTAACAGCTAGTTCTTCATTCAGATCTTGTTTTGTGCTATAAAAACTCATTGTAGGGCTGTATAATGTCTATATCTCTCCCATACTCACCCATAGCACATCAAAATGTATCCTTCACATACACAACCACAATAGAAGGAAAATTTCAAATGATACATTGTAAGTGTAGAGTTCCAGCACCTCTCAAAGTTTCATACAACTGGCATAAGCAGGATTCACTTACTATAATTGTTGGAACTGTGGGTTCTTCAAATGGTGGGCACCGGTTATGAAGATCGGTATGATCCCCGCTTAACTTCTCAACTTGGGACTACATCACAAATAAATCCCACACAACAAATGCCCACTACAAGACCTGCTGTCTATGAAGAGGAGGGGACTGCAGAATCAGGACATTCATTGTATGGTATTGACAACCTTAGGCAATAGATAAAGAAGGAGGTAGAGGAGGAAATGAAAAGGGCCATCAAAAAGTGGTGTATCAAAATTTTCGTAATACTAGTTGTTGTAATATGTATCCGCAAATTGTAAGATTTCCTTCAATTCAAATAATATGTCTTATCATTGTTGTTCAACTCATTCTATCTTTGATTAGAATACAAACAAGTCATAAGCATACACAAAGCTGTATCAAAATATAAAAAGCTGTAAAACTGTTTACAGCACCTATTCACCCACCAAAAAGGTTCACCAGAACCACATATGTAGAGTACAACAACTTCATGAAGTTGTCTACCAAAATACAAAAAGTTGTAATGCTGTTTACAACAGCTATTCACCCACTAAAAAGGTTCACCAGAACCACATATATTCAGTACAACAAATGCATAAAATTTTTGCATATTCATCAACTACCCAAAAACCCTAAATGTTCACCATAGCAACTAAATTATGAACCTGCTGATGTAGCACCTTTCTTGCGCTTCCCTTCTCTCTTCTTTCTTGGTGTGACAGTACCATCAGCAGCACCAGAAGCAGTAGCAGCAGCACCAGAAGCAGTACTAGGAGCAGTTTCGGTTTATGACACTTCACTTGGACAGACCTGTGATGTTGATCCTTGTGTGGATCTCACTTCTTTCTGAGGAGCCCCCCCTTACAAGTCTTTATATTGTGGCCAAAAGTGCCACACTTGCTACATTTTATTCTGATTGATCGTGGACCTTTTCTTTTCTCGTTCTCCTCCCTACGCCGGTTTTTAGCTGGCCTATCGATGCCCCTCTTCAGCTGTGGTGGTTGAATCTAGACTCTTTCCTCTGATTTCCAGTTGTATGAAACTTTGAGAGTTGCTAGAACTCTACACTTGCAATGTATCGTTTGAAATTTTCCTTCTATCGTGGTTGTGTATGTGGGGGGATACATGTTTGATGTGCTATGGGTGAGTATGGGAGAGATATGGACATTATACAACCCTACAATGAGTTTTTATAGCATAAAAGGGGATCTAAGGAAGAACTAGTCGTTAGAAACAAAAAAATTGCCTTTTTTTGTTACAGGGTCATTTCATGTACTTTCGTAAAAGTTGTAGCGGCATTTCATGTACTTTCGTAAAGTAGTAGTGGTATTTCATGTACTTTCGTAAAAGTTGTAGTGGCATTTCATGTACTTTCATAATTTTTCAGAAAAGTGACCGTTGGAACCCAAAAGTAGCCATTGAACAGTGACATAACTTTTTAGGGGCAAAAAGGTCATTTTACAAAAAAAAACTGACATTGGACGGAAAGTTAACGTCTGTCAGCCGGAGGGGCATTTCATGAACTTTTCAGAAAATATAATAGCATTTCATGACTTTCTTTTTTTTAGTGGCATTTCATGAATTAAGCGAAAATATAGTGGCATTTCATGAAATTTCCCTAAAAACATATATTTCATCTTGATATAGGTAACACTTGGGCAAGATTGGCTGTATTTGTTTATCAGCTGAAGTGTTGTGATAAGTGATAACTAGTTTGCACATTGTTCGTGGTTATCGGACGCGGTTCAAATGTTGCAAAAATTATACGCATCAGTATTGTACTTTAAAAACACACTCACGTGAATTTTAAAATATCGGGTGAGTGTAAGATTTTAGGGAAAATTGTCACTAAAAAATTTATTAATTTATAAAATACTATAGTTTTTTTAAAATAATTTAGATACATAAAAAATAATTTTAATTCACCAGATACCACTAATTACTAATCCAAAACTTTTTAAGACCAAAATAACTCTACTTGTTAATAAACATAGTTTACGGTATAACATATAAATATTTTTAATTCACAAATACCACAACATTTATTCAAATATATTAAATAGTAAAAAAAATTATATAAGCTAAAAAGCTTAATTAAAAATAGAAAAAAGGTTAAGAGAATGATAATTAAATTTTTTTTATAATATTTTTACTCATAGTATCTTTAGTAATGTAAAATTATTATAGAATTAGATTTATATAAAGTAGATTATATAAAAATAAATTATCATTCTCTTTACTGTTTTTGTCTATTTTTAATCAAATCTGTGGCTACTCTAATGTAATATACTTTTTATAATTCTTTAGTGATTTTATATATATATATATATATGGTATTTTTTCAATTTTAACCCTTATATGAAAATGTTAAATTTTACTAGTTACTTTTTTAACATATGTTTATTAATTTTTTTTGAGTTAAATATATAAAATGATATTATAAAAAAATATTATACTATGATATTCTTAACTATTTTTTTATTCAAATTATTTATATTGTATATAGTAGTATATAATATTTTTATAGAATATCACTTTATTTATTCAATTCAAAAATACAACAAAAATTATAAAATATTTTTATAAAAAAAGTAAGTAGCAAAAGTTAACTTTTTCTTGTATATGGGTTAAAATTGAAAATTTAAAATGCCATATATATATAATAATAAAATCTCTAAAAATATGAAGAATAATAAAAAATATAATTATATTAGAGAAGTCACAAATTTGATTAAAATTGACAAAAATAGTAAAGAGAATGATAATTTAATTTTTTATAACCTTACTTTATATAAGTTTTGAATTTTTTATAATAGTATTTTATTTTATTAAAATTATTTAGAAAAATATTATAAAATTTTGGATAATCATTCTCTTAACTACTTGGATATCATCCCTTCACCCTCGCTCTGATCCTTTCATCCTCCGCTTTGATCACTGTCCTAAAGAGTCCATCCCAGACTAACACGCCTTGCTCTTATAGCCAAGGTCCAAATTGATATTCTTCTCTCCACCAGACCTCTTATCACTTCATTCTCCTGTGCCATGAGGAAAGCGTTCACAATTGAAGCAAACAGATGGGAGCTTTCCATATGTGAGCTAAAATATATGCTCTTTTTCGGCCATGAACGCTATAATACATCGTCTAAGGGTTCCAAGAGATTGACCAGAACCTTAAGTCAAAGGAAATCGTTTGATTTATCGATGCTCTCCTCACCATATTCCATAAAGCGGCCTATATTTTTATCAAATCTTTGTGTGATCTCCATTCTGTAAAACGTGAAAGGAACCATGGACACAAATAAAAAAAAGAACCCACCTGAATTCATGGTCACGTGGAGCTCTCTCCTTTTGAACTCGTTGCATGACTATCAAACACTTATCAAATGACCAAGGTCTCTTGTTCTCTACTATCTCCATATCCTCTAATTTTTGGAACCGAAATAAAAATAATCCCCTACCTACCTTCTTGACCTTCAATGGTCTTCGATATTCAAAACCTTACCCAGGAAGCATTTTATCTTTTCAGGTTTCTGGCGGAGGTCATCTAAGGAGATATGCATTGCTTCCTCCTTGGAAAGGAAGAGCAATTTGCACTGTTTGATGAGAGCTTCGAGGGAAACCTTCGGGGAATACATAGTGAGAGGAGAAGCACCACCTTGTTATAAAGTTTTCCTGTGAATTTCCCCCAAAAAGATCAAAGGGAGTGTAAGATGTTGGGTATAGTGACCTGAATTGTTATGACTGTTGGAGGACTATATTGCAAATTGTCATCTTCAGTCCTATTAGGTTAATCTTAGACTGTAACATCCCCAAGTACCCACTGTTATGATATTGCACGCAGGCCTCACGTTTTTATTCCCACGGTTTCCTAGCCCCAAAACGAGTCACAACAAGAAGAGGTATCCCCACCCATATAAGAAAGGTTCGTTCTTCACTCGATGTGGGAGGTGATCCTCACTGGGTGTTACACTCCACTCCCATGGGAGCCCAGCTCCATCGCGGGCCCACTGGCACGTTAACTTTGGTCTAGCTCTTATACCATATGTAACATCCCCTAGCACCCCCTGTTGTGATATTGTCCGCTCTGGCACGCAGGCCTCACGGTTTTGTTCCACGGTTTCCTAGCCCCAAAACGCATCACAACAAGGAGAGGATCCCCACCCATATAAGAAAGGTTCGTTCTTCACTCGATGTAGGAGGTGACCCTCACTGGGTGTTACACTCCACCCCCATGGGAGCCAGCGCCCTTGCGGGCCCACTGGCACGTTAACTTGGGTCTAGCTCTATACCATATGTAACATCCCAAGCACTCCCTGTTGTGATATTGTCCGCTCTGGCACGCAGGCCTCACGGTTTTGTTCACTAGTAGAAAAAAAGCCTTTTTTGGCCCCCAATTTTTGGCGGTTTTAACATTTTGGCCGAAAAAGAGTGTCGGGTAGGTCATTTTCGGCGGTTGTATACAGGAACCGCCAAAAACGTGATCATTTGCAGCGGTTCCTATATACAACCGCCGAAAATGATGTTTTTTTAAAAAAAACACGTTTTTTCGCGGTTCCTGTATACAACCGCCGAAAATGACTCTTATTTCCACCCCCAACTCGAGCTCGACATTACTGTAATCAGTATACTCGACTCTCACCGTCACCGCACCCTACCATCTCCAAATCGCCTCCAAATCGCCGCCTTTCTCTCCGTCGAACGCCGCCGCGCCTCCAACCACCGTCGTAGCCGCCTGGAGCCGCCCACCAGCCGCTGTCGCCGCCTCTGAAGCTGCGCAAGTTAGGTTTCAAACAGAGGCGATTTAGGTTAGTTTTTTGCAAATTTTAACTATCGAATTTTGGTTGAATTAGGTCTTAATTTGTTGTTTATATGTTATTGTTGATGATATATGTCATCTGGAGTGTAAGTTATTGATTGGTTTAATTGGAAATACTATATGTGGTGAATTTTTGAAAATAATCTATATGCTCGCAAGGTGTTCGATGAAATGACTTAACCAATTTCAGTGACTTTTTTTGCTATTTTACCATTGTTTTTGTGTGAATTGTTGACAAGTAAATGACATTGGTAAATTATTGTATAATTTAACATTAAAAATGTTGACTAATAGTACTACGTTGTTGATAATTATTATTTTTTTTACATAACTATAACTATTATACTTACTTCTAATTTATATAATTCTTTACAGTTACACCCTTTGACATTCCCTTTGTCGTTGTCCTCCGCTCTATTACCTCCCTTTGAGCTCCGCCTGAGAATCTCGTCCTTTCGTTCAACATTTATACGTGGTGCACTTATACCAAGACAGATTAGCTTTATTTTTCAATTAACCTCAATCAATTACCGTTTATCATAATTGTTTGTGTAATTAGTTTATTTTTATGTAATAGTTAGTTGAGATAAGTTTATATAACCAAATAGTATTTATATATATTATATGTAGATGTAGATGTATATATATATAAGACAACCTATTATATAAATATATATACAATAGTCAGTGACGTTTTATGCTTTATCACCATTGTTTGTGTGAATTATTGATGAGTAAGTGTCTGTGATGAACTGTCGGTATGAATTAACATTTAAAATGTTGATTTATAGTTTACTTGTTTTTATGTTTTGATTCTCCAATAAGTCATATATAGTATTGATTATGTAATGCCAACGAATTAGATTACTATACAAGTCATCGGTGTATCTACTCGCGTCAGCTCTTCGCTGCCTTCCCTCACCGCCCACCTCTGCTACTCCCATCTGCCCTGTTATCTCCCTCTGAGTTCCACTTGCTCCTCGTCCTTCCATTCACCCTCATATACGGTATACATATATCAAAGAAAGGTTAGTTTTTTATTTGTCAATTAACATTAATCATTTGTCATTTATTATGATTGTTTGTGTAATTAGTTTGTTGATTAATTATACATATATAGTACAACACAATAAGATAACAAATTATATATATTATAGATATATGTATATACATATCACCAAGTAGTACATATATAATATTATACGTATATATACATATAAGTCAACCTACTAAATACTCCCTCCGTCCTGAATTGACTGTCCTGTTTACTATTTGGACATGTCGTTTGACTTCAATTTTTAACATATAAGATAAATTAATTTTGAAAATTTAAGTTTTGCATATGATTCCTTACATGATAAAATATATGTTATAAAATTTATTTTATAAAATTATTTTATCTTATATGTTTAATATTGAAGTGGAAAAACGTGCCATAAAGCAAACGGACGGTCAATTCAGGACGGAGGGAGTATATATATATATATATATACAGACTCACCATGCAAGAACCATATCATTATATATCATTTCAAAGATAGTTTAGTTATTGTTTTTTTATATTTATTATTTTAAATATAAGTTAATTTATTATGCATTATCAATATATTTTTGTAGTTATTTTTAGCTTTACTTTTCATTTGGAAGTTTGTAGAATGGACCGTGAATGAAGTACGGTCCAGCGTGGGAATTATTTTGAATCAAGAAGTGGATAATGAATTTTTGCAAAGCAGCTCTCGATCATCAAAAAGGATGAACGAGACACACATTCCCTGTCCATGTGCACAATGTGAACTTCGCAATAAGTTCCTAACCTACATACAATCAGATTTCATCTATCAAGGGCGTGGATTTATGCCGAACTATAAGATATGGTTTTTTGCATGGCGAGTCGTCAGAAGCCAGTAGCAGTTGCAAACTTCCACTGAACCGAACAATGAACCAGAAATGGTTACAGACTACTACATTTCCTGATAATATGTGTGATCTGAGTGACATTAATATCAACGTAAACAGTGATAAGATTGAACAACTGGACTCTATGCTGTAAGATGTTGAAGATAATTTTTCACAGACAAGCCGGATGAATATCAAAGATTACTTGATGCATCACGTTCCCCTTTGTTTCCCGGATTCACCAAATTTACAAAGTTGACATCCGTGCTGCATTTATTCAATCTTAAAGCAAGATTTGGCTTGAGTGATAAGAGTTTTACGGCAATACTAGAACTATTCCACGACATGCTTCCAGAGGATAACAATCTTCCTACTTCACTTATGATGCAAAAAAGTTGATGTGTCCTATGGGTGTGGAGTACGAAAAGATACACGCATGTCCAAACAGTTGTGTATTATACAGAGGAGAGAATAAACATTTGAATGAGTGTCCAAAATGTCATTTGTCACGCTATAAACAGACGGATGGTCAATCATCCAATTCTAAGAAAAAAAGTCCTCCACAGCAAAGTCATTTGGTATTTACCCATAATACCAAGATTCAAATGTCTTTTTGCAAATGTAGAGATGCACAAAATTTAAGATGTCACGCAGAAGGAAGAAAAATGATGATAAGCTGAGACATCCAGCTGATTCACCACAATGGAGGACAATCGACAGAAGATTTCAAGATTTTGCCAGTGACAGTCGAAATTTGAGACTCAGATTATGTACAGATGGGATGAATCCTTATGGCAGTCTAAGTAGTCAGCACAGCACTTGGCCTGTTCTATTGGTGATCTACAATCTTCCCTCGTGGCTGTGTATGCGGAAATACATAATGTTATCATTGTTATTTCTGGACCTAAACAACCAGGACATAACATCGATGTATACCTTGCAGCACTGATTGACGATTTGAAATTGCTATGGAATCAGGGGACTGTGGTTTATACAGTTACGCCAGACAAAACTTTACACTTCGTGCCATGCTTTTTTGCACAGTGAATGACTTTCCATACGGGAACTTATCTGGATACACAGTAAAAGGCGCATTTGCTTGCCCAATAGGTGAGGGCGACACTTGTTCAGATCATCTACAGTTTTGTGGAAAAAACGTCTCTGTGGACGAACCTCTTTATAAGGTTCCTGATCTACCGCTCCGTACCTACGGAGGAGTACAGCACAGTTGGACTGACAAAGGGTGCATTCGCAGTGTGGCCCATTCGTCTGATTCAGAAGTGTGTGAAGGTATGTCAATACTAACCACTAGTGTAGTTATTATTGTTCATTACATGAATATTATATGTGTGGATGCTCAGTTCATTACTAGTATTGAATGTCGGTTGTAAATAGGCATTAAAAGGAAATCTGCATCTCCTGAGAAAAAGAAGTCAAAGATTGGATCCTTTGAATACAGAGCATCCACCAATGTTGTACAAAGAGAAAATTTGGGGGCGATCCGTTATGCATGCTTGGGGCCAAACATGAAATGCTTGCATGATCTAATCCACGACTTCCCAGATGCCAGAAATTCTATCCTACTCAGTTTTTGACGATGAGCTTCTTCACTACGGCTACGACACGAACTGTAAAATCGATGTGTGACGACTAAGTGTTAGGGACATCCTACAATTGATTGGGTGCCTGTTGCAGTGATGCATTCATTTTCCTGTAAGTATTAGTTTTGTTTAATAATTAAGTTATAAATTGATGTGTTTAAAAAACATGTTAATTAATTTTATGTCTTTTATTTATGAACAGGGTTTTTGAATGACAAATGCAATCTTTTGCCCTTACCAAGTATGGATTTTTTTGTGTCCTAAAAAGAGCATCATTCACTGCTCTGAAGTGCGATACAGAAGCGTTTAAGTGAGATGGTTAAACGAGCGGGATCTGGTTACCAGCATCAGAGCGAGGAAGAAATATCTTATGCTACCTTATCATCAAAAGTATTAACTTCTGTTTATCATTTTAATTTGAATAAAGTGTTGTAGTTATCTGTGCACACATGCATTAAATGACATGTGTTTTTGTATTACACAGTGGCCATTGGGTTTTTACTGTGGTTGTGTCTGGATCGTTCGCGGATACTATTTCTTTATCCGCTGCAAAACCGGAAATCCAAAAGACATCAAGATAAAAGCCACACCTTAGCGTGTAAGTAATTATGAAGCATTCTTTATGTATTTCAACTCCTTTAATTTAATTTTATTATGGTGAATGGATATATAATTAATGTATTATGTATGTATGATAATAATTATGCAGTGTGTATCAAAGTGTTTTGATGTCAGAGCTTGGTGTAAGGTCAAAAAATCCATCCAATGGACTTCAGTGAAGTAAATGCGTCATCAGTTACTTGTTTATTATGATTGGTTGTAATCACAAATAAATGTCTATATAATTAGTTCCTGTTCTTCCTGTGTTTAAGTGTTCACGTCAACCGGAGGTTCAGAGTGTGGGTATTATGTCATGAGGTATATGCATGACATAGTCACCCTATTTGGTGAGATGGATGATCAGTTAGAAAAGGTATATCAAAGATATATTTATTTTTCAATTACCAATATAATTGTTTGATGATTAACCAATTTTTGTCTTGTTTTGTTTTTGTCAAAGGTTTTTCCTAGCGTGGAGATATTAACGCAGAAACCACATCAACGGATGCTAGAGGATTGGGCGGATTTTGTCTCCATGAATTTGGTTTGATTTTTGCTTTTTGTTCTCGAATTGTTATTTAGAACTTTCGTTAGACTTTTATGGTTTAGATAGATTGTAAAAAATGACCACTATGAGTATATTAGTGAACATTGTGATCAATTGTGTATGTATATGGTCATTTGACTATGTGAATTGTGGGTATGTGTCATTTGTGACCATTTTAAATGTGGTGTGTATGGTCATTGTAAGCCGTGTCATTAATTTTGGGAATTTTTTTGACATTTACTTACAAAGAGTGATGAGATCCTCTACAATGGTGATGTAGAGTGCTCGTGGACTATTTGGATGCATATTAACAGGTTTTGTGACATATGTGGGATATAACGAAACGAGACAAACCAAAAAAAAAATGTATGATTTTCGGTGGTTTCTACTTGGAACCGGTCGAAAATCTACAATGTTTTCACGTTAATTTTGCCTCTGAAATAGGTCTTTTCCGGCGGTGTTTTTGCCTTAGGAACCGCCGAAAATAAGGGAAGACCCTTTTTCGGCGGTAGCATACAACGCCGAAAAAGACCCTTTTTGCACTAGTGTCTGGGGTTTCCTAGCCCCAAAACGCGTCACAACTAGGAGAGATATCCTCACCCATATAAGGAATGATTCGTTCTCCACTCCAATCGATGTGGGAGGTAACCCTCACTAGATGTTACATTGACGTAAAGTAGAAAGAATTTTTTGAGGAGAACAAGATATTTTCCTGTAGAGGGTTTACATGGAGAGGTCAGAGTTAGGAAGAGCAAAAGTCATTTAGGGAAAGACGCAAAGA
>CM041777.1:44490140-44554993 GCA_023374045.1 Limonium bicolor
AGATTAGGGTCAAAGATCCAGAGACACAAATAAATTGTCGAAACATTTGCAGACAAGGGCGTTAGGAGTAGGGATGTCAACGGATCGGGTTCGGATCGGGTAAGCATCACCCGCATCCGTCACCCGGATATATCACCCATCATCCGTCCATCCGTCATCCGGTTATTTTCATCCGTCATCCATCCGTCCATCATCCGCGGGTAAACGGATGGATCGGGTGATAATCGGATGTAATTTCTAGATAAAATTTTCCAATATTTTTAGTAATTCTTTGAAACATAACATATATAAAAAGTCCCCGTATAATAAAAGTTCCTTATATTTTTGGTAATTCTTTGGCACATAATGTTAATAATAAGTTTATAACCTGCCTACAACACAAGAAAATAATGCATTGTCTTTGCTCAGCTAGAGCTAAATAAGATCTCTACCCAAAGAAAATACAGCAAACCAAAAATGTTTCAGAACACAAACACCAGACGTGCGGTCAGCCGGTCACACTTGGAGACGGCCAGACACAAACCAATTAAGTGTTAACTAATGTGGTCACACTTGCAGACACAAACCAAAATTACATCCATTGTTAACTAATGTGGTACCTTAATAGTTAGTAGGTGAATCTTTTAAACGGATAATCGGATCGGGGACGGATGAAATTTTTTCACCCGAATCCGACCCGGATCCGTCACCCGATTATCCGTCACCTGGTTATCATCCATTTACGTTCGGATTTTTATCCGTTATTTAATCGGGTGGATCGGATATCGGATATCCGTTTAAAATTGCCATCCCTAGTTAGGAGTGATGAGAATTGAGACATGAGAGACTCTACCAAAGAGACCCATTGAAATATATCATTGTACGGCTCATTCAATATTTGAAAAATGGTACACTAAACATACTATCTAGATAATATGTACAACATGGATAAACAATACTACTATACATTTAGAATAAATAAATACACAAACAAACCACAATCCTCTCTATCATTTTCAACATTTTACTACATGATTAAATGAATATTTGACAAATCATACATGCATGGTATACGCATAAATGTTCGTGGGGATACGATCGATAAACAATTGTTTCTTTTTCTTTTATTTTTTTGGAAAATAAAGGTAATCAATCGTTTCGTAATCGATAAAATTTGTACTAATTACATACCTCGGCAATCAATCATTCTGAAGTTCAATACTTTTAGTCAATTATAATGACTATTTTAGTTTTTACTAAAAGTTCTTAATAAATAAAAGCAAAATATATTCCATATTGCTGACGAGTGATTCAAATAAATTTTCCATCTTTATAAATATTAGACTAAATTTAACAAATGATTAAATACATTTTTTTAAAGCTACAATATCATCCAAAAAAGCAGGGCGATTGTCACCCGGCCCATCCTCACATCCTGGCCATAGTAGCTCTTTTTTTTTTTTTTTTAACTTTTCATTTTGTAGCTTATATATTTTGTATTTCAATTTGTTTTAAACTAAATTTAGTAAAAAAAATAATACATTATTACTAAAAGATCAAACAGTTTTTAAACTGGTAATATGGAGTTGTCTGAAATATTTTTGTATTTATTGTAAATAACAAATCTTGGCAAAATATATATCTATACAAAAATGTTATATTTTGAATAAAATAAACTCGATACTAATGTTATCTGTCCAAAAAAATCATATTTAAAAATAGAATATTATTAGAATGTGAGCAAAAAATGAAACAAATTTGCTAGTTGCAGACACCACGTACTAGAAAACCAATTATGGGTATTAACCCAGTATTCTTAGTTACGCTACCCCTACAATAAATTAAGCAACATCTTACAAGTGTCACTGTCCATAATAAGTCCAGCACATCAGATCGGCCAAGGAGAATCTCCGCGTATTATTATTTCACAATATGTATTTAGTCACTTCTCTTGGAACTTAATTTGTGACCTAACTTGCAATCAGAGCAAGTTAATTTCACTTGCAATCAAAGCTAGTTTCATAAGGTAAGTGTGCAATATTTAAATCGTAAATCCGTGCACCAAGCACTGGTAGCACAGGTTTGAAATCATTGAGTTCGAATTACCCCAAATTGAATGTGTTTAAAAAACATCAACCTAAGAGAACAAAGAAGATGATAAAACAATTCTACGAATAAGCAAAAACAGAACACAATCTAATTTGGTCAAGATCTCTAGCAAATACTCTATTCTGTTTTGAACACAATCCGACCCTTGTAGCACCCACAGCACTGGTGATCCCAGTAAAGCAAATCTTTGAACCCGCCAAGCAATCAGAGTATATAAAACTACGAGAAGTGCCATCTATAATACAAGCCATTACAATATCAGGTTTGTCACGGTACATAATCACCCACAACGTCAAAATTCTCAAATCTAATAGTCAAACGGAAAGAACAGGGGGGCTCAACTCCATCTTGACACGGATGCTGTCTTCAGAACATGCGAGCAGATTTTTTTTACCACTAGAGACAACGAAGTCACTTCGCGACAACTTAAAATCCGGCATTTGATGTTGTGAGAAAGCACCAGGAATAGGCAACAAGAAGATCAGAGGAAAAGAACGGCATTTTAATTGGTTTGCATTGCTTCAGAATGATATTTCTCCAAGTCAGCGTCAAGAACATCAGCAGATACGGGCACTTTCTCACCACGACCTCTTCCACCTCTGCCTCCACGACCTGCACCACCACGAGCTCCCCGCCTTGGCCCACCCCTACCAGTACCACGCAACCTTCCCCTTCCTGGCACACTGTTTCATAGCACAGGATAATATCACATTATGAATTTCTGGCAACACAGTAGTCAGAATCCCCGTCAACACCTAGCATATAAAGAAAATTCTTCTGCACCTAAAACACACTACTGGTATAAGACCAATCTATAGAGAGGAAGTCTAGCCAGGACAGTGAATGTACCGAGTTTATTTTCACTATTCCTAGATCTACACTTGAAATTTCAGCACATATAATCCCCAAGCGTGTCTTCACCATGAGAATCATAGCCCTATTTTACTTTTCAATGCTTGCTTTGAAAACTCTACACCACAGCCATCACAAATCCAATCCATTGTCACTACCTCTAGAATATAGGTATTACAAAAACCGACATTTAAAAACAGTTTATACATGCATACACACACTCCCTTCTACTGAAAATAAAAAGTCATTTTAGAGATGAAACAGAACTATTATATGTACAAGTTCATCTCTAAGAAGATTACGAATAGGAGAGTATATTTATTCCCTTCAACAACTAGGGATCAAACCTTTGGCAGTCAAGGAAAGTGGAGACGAAGTAGTCTCTATATGCTTAAATCTAGTCCCACCCACTAGTTTGCTTGGGAAAATATCCAATGCAACCATTTGCCTTAACTATGACAAAAAATAGGGTTGTTACGAACAAATATAGTAAAAACCCTAGACCCTGATCAAGGAATAGGTGCGGATAGAAAAGCTACCACACAAACTACACCTCCTTTCCCAAATTCTTCAAAAATATTTTTAACACATGCATAAGTTTCCGAAGCATCAATTTCACAATTTACAAGTTCAGAAAGATTGCTCATGTGGGCCACCAATAAACTTTGTGTAAACTAATATCATTCCCGTAGCGATCGACTGAAACATTTATAAATAACATAGGAGAACAATAAAATATTTTCAAGCTTGCCTATACCAGATAAATGGGGGTGTATAAGGAATAAAAATACCACATTGCAAAACCCATGACATGATAAACAAGAACAACTATTTCTGGAAACCAAAATAATAAAACCCAAATCAAGACTTTCTGTAAGCTGCAAGAAGTAAGTTCATCGAATCAACAGATGTTATTTTTCTATGGAAAATAAATTCAAGTTTCAACTGAACATTTAACTGGATGTAGCTAACAAACAAAATAGGAGGCAAACCTTCTCACGCCGATTCTGTTTCCATTCATGCTGAGAGGAACTGCTGGAGCAGCAGGAGTTGAGATGTTTGTCCCAACAATCTCAATCTTCATTGGTTTACCATCAAGCTGTACATTGTTGTATCTTTTCACAGCAGCCAAGGCATCTGTTCTACGAGAATATACTATATCCGCTGTTCCCTGGAAAAAACTCTCTTTATTAGACATGTCTCGTTATCATATAATGAAGGATCTCCGAATGGTAACTAAGCTCAACCAGGCAGGTATTTTACCTTAGATCTTCCACTCCTGTCATAGTGAATTCCATATTTTTTCAGGTCACCAACCTCTGAAAACAGCTCCTGGGACAACAACATTAAATCAATACCATAGCAGGAGAGAACTGCATTTTACATTCTTTAAAACAAACACTACCATGAGCATATATAACTTGTCAAAGTTATGTTAACCAATACATAATTAATAGTACCATACAGCTCTAAGGACTAAATGCACGATTCCACTTGGTGGTCTACTAAATCTAGTGTAGCAAAAAGATCCTCAACGTAAAACCACCTACACGACCCATGTCATACCATGTAATCAATCACCAAAACGTACAACACAACGGATTGTACTCAGCATTTAGCCTTCCATATAAGAAATCCTAATACGTATGATGATTCCCACATGCAGCTTAGAATCCAAGGTTAAAGGTTAAGACAGAAACCAAAAATAAATCTAAACCATCAAATCAAACTTGTAGGATCTAATGCTCAAGGGGGCAAAAATCCATGATATTCAACAAAGCTGAACAGACGTCTAACTCGATAGTTATAACCTCTCCCAGCTAAGAGAATTTGAGAGAGGAGTAAGCTTTTTCTAGCAAAAAAAGTACCTTTATGTCTTCGTTGGAAACCCCATAGTCCAAATTGGAGACGTAAAGCTTTGTGCCGGTCTCAATGGCCCCTGCCCTAGCCGTCTGGGCAGGGTAGGCAGCGGAGTGATCTGCGAACATGTCGTGCCCCCACGCACCATCAGGAGCCTGGACCTGCGAATTGCCACCTCCCAATTTTCATTGATTTGATTTGTGTCCAGTAGAGGAAGAGAGAATCAGATCTTAACCCTTAAGTACCACCCCCCCTAAATAAATCCCGATATTCGCAACTTTCTTCGTTCAGATAGCCAGATCCGGAGAACATATATCTATGTCGGTCACCAGATTGACCAAGTAAGCGATTTATAAAGGCAGTAATCGATGAGACCGATTGAAGATGGGGGAAACCTTAGCGGTGGGAAAAGGAGCCGGACGGTTGGCTCTGCGCTTGAAATTTTGACGGGTAGGTCCGCCGGGACCCGAGGAAGAGGGGTTCCGAGAGCGGCCACCTCGTCCTCTGGCGGATTTGGATTGCTTGTTCTTCTTGATGAGGTCGTCTAGGGTCATGTCTATTGCGCTTGACATCTTCGAAAATTAAGCAGTAAACCGATAAATCTGACGGAAGGAAGGAAGAAGAGAAGGGGAAAACGAGAGGTGGTGGTGGCGTGTTTAGGGTTTTGCAGCAGGAGAGGATGCAATTAGAGCGCAGGATGTGTTTCGAACAAGATTGGCGTTTCTGGTCTTTTAGAGAGGCGGTGGAAGGAAGATAAAAGCACAAAGAATTGCGTTCCGAAAGACAGTCACATGGGTGTTGTGGTGTAGTTAGCTGTCATGTAAGGCTGATTTCATTGAAAGTTTTCAGTTGTAGCTAGTTGTCCAGACACCGATGATTGTCCAACCATCTTGGGCTTGTAGTGTAGCCGCAAAAAATATGGGGGCGGACACCTTAAGCCCATTCACCAATAAGAAGCCCGACTTAACGAGTGGAATTATCATAACCAGCTGTTCCGCACTGGATTGCGCCCATGCTTCACGCTTGTCGAATAGGCCTGTCAGTAACGTTTCACACGACTTAATTAAAATGTAGCGGCTTAATTTAGTTTGTTTAGGGTTTTGTTTTAATTCTTTGAATAAAGAAAAAAACTAGTAATGAAAATTTAGTTGTAATACCATAATTAATAGAAAGAATTTGGAATATCAAATAATTTTATGCTAAGAATTTGAAATATTTTTTAGGAAACAAAATTTTCTCAATTCCTGAACCAAACATTTTTTTAAAAATTAAATGTGGTTGTCCCATGGAGCAGTATTAATAGTTATCCTGTTTGATAATAGTAATAACTAATGACATAATAGTACTGCTCAATCGCTTTATGTTGCCTCTATCCACTAGAAGCCCATAGGCTGTACTGGGCCGAGTATTTGTTATAAGCCCAAAGTGTGTAAATGGTCCAGTGTCTCTTTACAACCCTAGTTACTATGCTATATATACTGAGACTGTAGACTGTTACATTCACCATCAATAATACGAATTACATTGAGCTTGGATCCTCTTTACTGTTCTCTATTCTACGTTTTACTATGGTATCAGAGCAGTGTTTGCTCCTGAGGTTCTTCTTTTAAGCCGATCATCTGTTTGATCGCTCTTCTCCATGGCGAATCTCGATTCTCCAGGTTCTCTACAATCCGATACTGGAGATTTGAACGGTAATACTCCACCAGGTAACAAAGTCACTTCCGCATCTGCATCACAAAACACCACATATTCTCAGTCTATTTTCTCAGCCGCAACAAATCTTATTAAACTCAAGCCTGAAAACTTTAGGATCTGGCATGCTGTTATCACAACCTTTCTTAAAGGAAATGACCTATACAAATTCGTTGATAATTCCCACCCTTGTCCCTCTCTCATTGCCAATAATCTACCAAATCCAGACTATCTGCGATGGATCCAATTGGATCAGATGGTTCTATCTATCATTTTTGCCTCTCTGAGTGAATCTATAATCAGTCAAGTTGTTGCTATGAAAACCTCTTCCGAAGCCTGGACATACCTCAATGAAACATTTGCCTCACAGACAAATGCTCAAATAGGTCAGCTACATCTTCAGTTAGCTTCTATTGAGAAAACACCTACAGAAAACATTACATCCTACTACAACCGTGCTCAAAACCTTGTTGATTCCCTCAGCATCACTGGACATTCTGTTACTCACCGTGAGTTTCAGAGTTACATTTTGAAAGGCTTACCCTCAGAATATGGTTCTCTAGTGTCTAATGTCCTCACCAGATCTGATCCCTGTACCCCCTCCCAGCTCTATAATTTCATGCTCTCAAGTGAGGCATGGATCCAGCAACAACAGAAATCCACCACTACTTCTATCAGTGTTAATAACACAACTCAGCAACAGACTTCACAGGGAGACACTAGAGGGAAGTCACAATCCTACAATAGAGGCAGAAACAGTTATAATAGAGGCAGAGGGCGTGGATCTGGTTCCACAAATTTTTCTGGCAGGCCAGATAACAGGCCACAGTGCCAGATCTGTAAGAAGAAGGGCCATGAGGCCTCAGCATGTTATCACAGATATAATTACAGTTATCAACCCAGGCCACCTGCTTCTATGACAGTTAACTCCACTGGTGCTCCTAATTCTGTTGATTGGATGGTGGATACAGGAGCATCTCATCATTTCACAGGAGATCAGTCACGGCTTAACCTACAAGCCTCTGATTATGGTGGAACAGACACGTCTCCTTGGGAGATGGATCAACCTTAAGCATCAATAGTCAGGGTACTGGTTCTATAACTCTCTCAGATAGAACCTATATTCTATCAGATCTCCTTCACATACCAAAACTCTCTAAGAATTTGATTTCTGTGAGTAAATTTTGCCTTGATAATTCCATTTTCTTTGAGTTTTACTCAGACTATTTTCTGTTGAAGGATCTTGTTACCAAGAAAGTCCTTCTCCAAGGTGAGGTGAAAGATGGAGTCTACCTTTTGCCATCTCCAAATCCACCTAGTCCCAAAGTTGCTCCTCAGATGTCATACACAACCACCGCTCCATCATCAGTTTGGCACAAGCGCCTAGGCCATCCTAGTGCTTCTATGACCAAACACATTATCTCTACTTTTCAGTTACCTATTTCAGTAGTTGATAATAAAGAGCTTTGCTCAGATTGTTGTAAAGGGAAGATACATGCTCTCCCTCATTTTCCCTCGCCTTCTGTTACCACTAGATGTTTTGAACTGTTGTTTATGGATCTATGGGGACCTGCCTTTTGTCCCTCTACTGATGGCTTTCTATACTTTTTGATCATTATTGATGATTACTCTCGGTACATCTGGCTCTATCCTATTAAGAAGAAATCTGATGTGGCACTTATTGTTCCTGTTTTCTGCACTATGATTCGTACACAGTTTGATGCTACTGTTAAGCAGTTTCAGACTGACAGGGGTGGTGAATTTAAGGCACTGGATAATTACTTTCAATCTCAGGGTATCCATCACAGATATACTTGTGCCCACTCACACCAACAGAATGGATCTGTTGAAAGTAAAATTCGGTTTGTTATGGATAAGTGCTTGTGTCTTTTATCTCAAGCTTCTCTCCCTTACCATTTTTGGTCCTATGCTGCTAAAACTGCTGCCTATCTGTTAAATAGGACCCCTACCAAGGCTATTGACTTTCACACTCCCTTTTTTAAGCTTCACAACAAAGATCCATCTTACACACATCTGAAAGCCTTTGGTTGTTGTTGTTGGCCAAACTTACGTCCCTATAACTCACACAAATTGTCTTACCGCTCCACTCCATGCCTTTTTCTGGGTTATTCTGATAACTCCACTGGATATTTGTGTCTGGACACCAACACACAGAGACTATATGTCTCTAGGGATGTTCTGTTTCAGGAAACTATTTTTCCTATGGCCCTGCCCTCCAGTTCCTCTCCCACTCTCACATCTTCTGATTCTGGTGTGTCTAACATTCTCATCCCTATACTTCATCCACCTCAGTCTCCATCACCCTCTCCCTATCCTCAGACACCAGTCCCACATATTATACCTCCTCCCCTTACACCAGATCCAAATCCCACCCACAACAGTACCCCAGATACTTCTCCAAACACCTCAGCCCCACCAGAACCTATGTCTAATACCCTTCCACTTTCCCCAGACCCAGCACCATCCCACATACCTCACCCTATGGTCACCAGATCACAAACAAACAACCTTAAGCCAAAGATACGGACAGATGGAACTGTAAATTGGCTAAACTCCACAGAAACCACCTCCCTTGTCCCTGATCAACCCTCCTACAGTCAGGCTGTTAAATTTCCAGAATGGAAAGTGGCTTTACAGGCTGAGTTTGATGCTTTACAGAGAAATAACACATGGACTTTGGTCCCTTTTGAGAAACACATGAATATTCTGGGCACCAGATGGATTTTGAAGACCAAAAGACATGCTAATGGAACTATAGAGAGAAGAAAAGCTCGACTTGTTGCCCAGGGCTTTGGTCAAACCCAGGGCATTGATTATTCAGAGACTTTCAGTCCTGTTGTTAAGGTTTCCACTATTCGGGTTGTTCTTGCTATTGCTACAGCTAGACAGTGGCCTATAACCCAGCTTGATGTTGATAATGCTTTCCTCCATGGGGAATTGGAGGAAACTGTTTATCTAAGGCAACCTACTGGTTTTGTTGACTCCACTAGGCCTCACCATGTCTGCAAACTGAATAAAGCCCTATATGGGCTTAAGCAGTCTCCTAGAGCCTGGTACTCTCGCCTCAGCAAGTATCTCATACACATTGGTTTTTCTGCCTCTCAATCAGATCCCTCTCTGTTTGTTTACACCTATGGGGATGATATTGTTTATCTTTTGATTTACGTGGATGACATCCTTGTCACTGCCTCCTCTGTTTCTCTCATCAAACAACTCACTACTACCCTTGCTCGCGAGTTTCCTATCAAAGATCTTGGGGATCTTCACTATTTTTTGGGTGTTACAGCTACTCGCAACTCTAAAGGTCTTACTCTGTCTCAGGGCCACTATATTCAAGAGATTTTGCAGAAAACAAAATGCAGGAGTGTAAACCAGTCTCTACGCCTATGGTTGACTCTCAGATTTTGGACACAACTGATTCTCCTAATTTTTCACGCGTCTCAGATTACAGAAGCGTTATTGGTAGCCTCCAATATCTGGCCTTCACCAGGCCAGATATCAGTTTTGCCGTGAACAAGTTAAGCCAATACATGCATCTACCGAAAGACATACACTGGGGAGCAGTTAAGAGGGTTTTACGATACCTGAAGGCTACTGCTCATCTGGGGCTTCATTTCTCCTCTTCACCTTTGACGGAGCTCAATATCTTCACCGACGCCGACTGGGCTGGCTCTCACTCTGATCGCCGCTCTACTTCGGGTTTTCTCATCTATCTGGGAGACAAACTGGTGTCTTGGAGCTCGAGAAAGCAACGCACCGTCGCCCGATCCTCCACTGAGGCCGAATTTCGTGCTTTAGCTACGGCCACATCTGAAGCTCTGTGGATTCAGAAATTATTGGAGGAATTAGGCGTGAGATTGCATAAAGCTCCTATCTTGAAGTGCGATAATATCGGTGCCACTTACCTCGCATCAAACCCAGTCTTTCATAGTCGAGCAAAGCACATAGCGGTGGATTTCTTCTTCGTCCGTGAACGCATACAGAATCGAAGCCTTCGAGTTGAATTTCTTCCAACAGGAGAACAATTGGCTGATGCGCTCACGAAAACCCTAACTCGCTCCCGACATTCTCTTCTTCGCTCCCAAATGTCTCTGATTGAGACGAATTTGGGATCGCGGGCGGGTAGAAGCCCATAGGCTATGCTGGGCCGAGTTTTTGTTATAAGCCCAAAGTCTGTAAATGGTCCAGTGTCTCTTTACAACCCTAGTTACTATGCTATATATACTGAGACTGTAGACTGTTACATTCACCATCAATAATACGAATTACAATGAGCTTGGATCCTCTTTACTGTTCTCTATTCTACGTTTAACTATCCACAACCTTAATTAATAAGGGTGGGTCTAATAATTGCTCTTTTTTATATGATATAAAGCCAAAATAAAATGTCGTCATGTTTATAGTTCTCTCTTTTTATAGCACACATCTAACCCTACTTAATCTATGTTGTTGTAATTGTAATGAATCAAAAGTGAATTGGATGAAAGAATGAGTTAGACCATATCTTACTAAACTATGTGCGTTCGTTGGTGAGAGGTAAACGCAACAATACCTACAAAAACTTTAAGTTTGTTAAATGTTACACTGGTTAACAAAAGAGAGACTGGCATGAGTAGAGTGGTGAAATTTCATCCAATAAAAAATCACACTTGTACAAAGTTACTTTTAAAAAATAACATTAATCTATCTGGAGCACAAATCGCTGCTAGCGAACGACCCCATATGTTGTTTACAAATAGATGATAAAAAACAAACTGAAAGAAAACACTATTATATCTAACATAATAATAAAGTGGCTCACGAGGAACATTTCATTATTAATAAAGTGGCTCACACCCAAATAATCAAAAAAATAACATAAGAATTTTTTGAAAATAGACAAACTTGCATTAAAGGTTAGCACATGTTTGTTACATCAAGAGGCACATAACCAATCCAAATATCACTATTCATACCAACCCTAGCTTTGTTAGCAAAAAAATGAGCAGCAACATTCTACTCTCTATTCACAAAAAACCACCATACTTTCTTAAAAGATTTGCTAAAAACATCAATATCTTCCAAAACCACCCTAACATTCAAAGGGGGTGTATCCCTTCTATGAACATAATTAACTAGAGCTAAACAATCGGTTAAAATACTAATCTCCTTTGCACCAGCCATACTTGCAACCTTCAATCCCAGCACAACAGCTTTGGCTTCCACCACATCGATTGCATAAGGCATAGCATCTCCCTTGAGTCCAGCTGCTACAATCTTCCCATCTCTGTTTTTGCAAATGGCTGTTGTCCCATAGCCTCCATCCTGCTTTACACTCCATCTATCCACACCTGTATGGTTGAGTCAGAACCACGAAAATCATTTTCATTAGAGAGCAGTTGAGAGTGGGAAGCAGTATCCGTCGTTTCTAGGTATTTATGAGCTTGCAAATAGCCAAACAAAGGCTTGGCTACATGCTTGAAAAGGATTTGGTTTCTGGTATACCAAATACACCAGAGATGCTTCACAAGTCTTTGAAGGTCTTCCAGACTAGAGCTCAAACACATATGCAAAAACCAGTCAGTAAGAGCTTCATCTGAATGCAAGTTACAACTCCTATCAAAACCAACATAGTCCCACAAAAATTTGACAGAATGGCAATTAAAGAAAGCATGTAACAGAGTTTCTTGATGTCCGCACAAAGGACACTCCAAGGCTTGAAAGGATTTACATCTCATAGCTATCTTTGTCCTACATGGGATAATGGCATGCAAGAACTTCCATGCAAACAGTGCCACTCTTGGGGGTAAGGAGCATTTCTTGATACGCAGGTAAGCGCTACCAATCACATTTGAAGACCCACCAGCCCTCTGAGTAATATTTGCTGACACCATGCGAAAATAAGCTGATTTAACAGTAAAACAACCAGACTTAGTAAACCTCCACACCCAGCTATCAATAGTGGCTACTTCCCCCAGAGGCATAGCCAAAATAAGATTAGCATCCTCCTCATTAAACCATTGTCTGACAAGACCTCTATTCCAATCCTTATGGGATTAATCTATCAGCCATGAAACTCGCGCTTCGTTTACCATGCCTTGAGGGACTAAGGACAAATCAGGTAAACCATTATCCTTTCCCACAATCCATCTGTCATTGAGTCTAATAGTATCACATGTTCCTATTGTTCTTAAGACCCCAAGCTTAACAAAGTCTAACACACTATGAAGAGATCTCCAAATTTGGCTAGGATTGTGGCCTAGTTCTGCTTCAGGGATGGTAGTGGTTGGGAAAAATTTAGCTTTCAAGAGCTGGGCCACTAGACTGCTAGGTGATTTGAGGACATTCTAATACTGCTTTGCTAAAAGGGCATTATTAAAAACCTCAAGATCCCGAAAGCCCATACCCCATCTCTCTGGCTCAAGCAAAGTGAAGTCCAACTCTTCCAGTGGAGCCCCCTATCTAGCAGGCTTCCTTTCCACCAGAAAGCAACCAGAGCTAAATGTATCTCCTTAATTAGATTCTTAGGCAACTTTAGGACATTCATGACATAAAGTGGGATGGACTGCAAAGCATTTTTAATAAGAAGGCCTCTACATGCCTGCGAAATTTTACACTTCCAACTTTGAATCCTAGAGAAGACTCTGTCCCTGACATAACAAAAACACTTTTCTTATTTCTCCCAATACTACTCGGGAAACCCAGGAATAAGCCTAAATCAGGTACTTCCCTAACTCTGAAAACAGAAGCGATTTGCTGGCGAGTACTATAATCAACTCCGCTAGAAAACATAACACTACATTTGCTAGCATTAACAGACTGCCCAGATGCGATACTAAAATCTTCTAAAACATCCATTATTCTGCCTGCATTTAGAGCATTAGCCTTACCCAAAATAAGGCAGTCATCAGCAAAGAAAAGGCAAGTAAGTCTTCTATTTAAGCCAGGGATTTGCATCCCCAAAATAATTTCAACTGAACCAGCAAGAGCAAGAGCAGATGATAACACTTCCATGCAGCAAATAAAGAGGAAGGGGGACAAAGGATCTCCTTGCCTGATTCCCCGACTAGGCCTAAACATCCTCCCTGGCAAGCCATTTATCAAGACAGACATAGAGGCAGTAGTTATGCACTTTTTTCCCAGGTTAACCCACTTATCATGGAAGCCCAAGCTACGTATAACACTCAGTAAAAAACCCCACTCCACTCTATCAAAGGCCTTTTCCATATCTACTTTCAAAGCAAATTTGCCTCTACAAACTGCTTTTGAGTTTCTCATGTAATGTAGAAGTTCATGGGCAATTATAACGTTGTCAGTTATAAGCCTTCCTAGGACAAAGGCTGCCTGATTTCCAGATATAATTAATGTCACACATGAAGGGCTTAATCTATTAACAAGGACTTTGGTGATTACTCTGTAGGTTGTATTACATATGGAAATGGGTCTAAAATCACTCATTCTTTTTGCTCCTTGCTTTTTTGGGATTAACACAAGATGTGTATGATTTAGGCTTTCAGGCATATAATTAGAATTGAGAACTCTCAGCACAAGGTTAAGAAAATCATCAGAAATAATAGACCAATAGGTTTGGAGAAAAGTACCGTTAACTCCGTCCAGGCCAGGCGCCTTCCGAGGGTTCATCTCCTTAAGTGCTGCCACGACTTCCTCTCTAGTGTAATCTTTACCAATAATCTCATTCATATGGGCCATAACTCTCCCCTCGACACTAGCCAAAAAGTGGTAATTAATTTCAGGGTTAGAGGTAGAAAAAAGGTTTAAGAAAAAAACTCGGGATGTCCTCTCCATGTCCTTCCACTCAGTCTAGCTTACTCCATTCTCATCCTTCAACTCATCAATCCAATTTCTCCTTTTCCTAGCCTGGAATCTAGAGAAGAAGAAGGCAGAGTTCTTATCTCCAAGTTGCAGCCACTGAGTACGAGCTCTCTGAGCTAGTCTTTCCTCCTCCAAGCTCAATAGCATATCGAGTTCCTTTGATAAAAGACTCCATCTTTGCAGATTAAAAATAGTCATTGGCCCGTCTCCCACACATCCCAGTTCCTTTAGGATTTCCTTCCGTCTCCTAGCATCAGTATTAAGCTTTCTACTACCCCACCTCCATAGCTCAACCCCACATCTCTTTGTCTTCTGTAAAAAATCTCCCAGGTGCTCCACCCATACTCGTTAGATAACCACCCGACAACCTTCATCCTTAGCCCAACAGTCTTCAAATTTAAAAGGCCTACATCCACGCTGGGTAACAGGGGCCCATATCAGTTTAATGGGCCTATGGTCAGAGTGCCCCAATTCAAATGCAAGTTTCACACTAGTGGGAAGAGAGCCAACCATTCCTGATTCGCCACAAACCTGTCCAACCGACACTTAACATTGAATCTCCCCTCCTCTTGTAGTTGTAGGTGAATTTGTTCCCCACGTAACCTAAATCCATCAAACAACAATCAGCTAGACATCTCCTGAAAGCTCACATTCGTCTTCTCTCCTTTTCCAATCTACTACATTGCTCATGAGAGTACAAGACTTCATTAAAGTCCCCAAAGACCAACCATGGACCAAGAGGGTTCATCCAAAGATCTCTCAGGAGACGCCATGTCCTCCAACTATCTACTGCTCTTGGCCAGCCATAGATTCCAGTGCATCTCCATCTCCCTTGACCAACTCCTATCCAGCAATCTATATGATTTGAAGAATAAGAAAGAACCTCTACTGCAATTGATGTTTTCCAAAACATAGCTAGTCCTCCACTACGGCCTATAGAGTCAACAACAATTCCCTCATATCCACGCAAGCCACACTCCACAACCCAAAATTCACTTCTAGATATCTAGTTTCAGACATGAAGACCAGACTGAGTGATTCCGTGTGGATAAGATCCTACACCCAATGAACTGATAGGGGAGTACCCAAACCCCTATAGTTCACACCAAGGCAACTCATTGTTGAAGGCGGCCCCAGTTTTCACCCGAGGGCGCCTCTAGAGTAGGTTTGGTTGATTCCTACACAGCCACCACAGTTTGGCCACTTTTTCTTTTGCTCATGCCCGCGTCCACCTCTTGCATGTCTAACAGCTCATCCTGGGTACAATTATCTTCCACGTGAGCCATCTTCCTCTTCCTCTTTGATAGAAAAGAGCCAAAGTACATGAGAACATGCCTATCAGTGTCCCTAGATTGCACCTCATCACCGCCCAGATTTTCCTCACCCTTGTGCTGTGAGCTACCAGCTGGAGAGATCGCCAACATCTCTTTAGATCCCTCCCCTGAAGAGTGACTACCTTATCCATCATCCCTTCGTTCCCGAAGAGCATAACCTACCAATTTATCTGCATATTCACCACCTTTCGCTTCTCCATGTGTGACCCCAGCCCTTAGCCATGTAGAGCCACATCTCTTCTGTTAGCACACTCCTGTGTTACATGGGTCATCCTTCCACAATGAAAACAGATGGAGGGAAGTTTTTCATAGCTTAACTTAAGAACCCTCGGATAACCCCCCATAGTCACCGTAATATACCTTAGCAGAGGTTTATCAATCCTCACCAGCACCTTGATATGATGGAATCCGCTTGTGCCATGAGTATTGTCACTATAGAACTCCAAAAAGGTGCCAATACGATTGCCCAGCATTCAAGCGAAATCAATGTGATAAAAAAGAAGTGGCACATTATGCACCCTGACCCACATAGGAACGTTCTCAAAATCATGGTCTCCAGGTGTAGTCCACCTATTTACCTTTCCCAAAGCCAAGAGCCCACCGTCAAAAGACCATGGCCTCACCCCAGTATATCTTGAACAACATCCACTTCTGCAAACTGAAAGAGGAACAAGCCCTCGCCCAAACGATGCACCCATAAAGTACCCTTCACCTGCCAAACTTTGGAGAGGACTTTCTCCATAGCATGCATGTTGGTATTTTTTGACAAAAACTACCTCCTTAATAGACATGCATCAAAGGGAAAGGTTTTGGATTCTTGTCCCATAATATCATCCACCACCGTAAAACTCTGTTCCTCCTCAATAAGAGTCAATCCCGAGTATTTAGTAACCAGCTCATCCACTACCTCTTTCCCCTTATCCATATCTGGCTCAGCAGGAGCCAGGTCCTTGCTTCTAGAGGACATCCACGAGAGTTAAAAAGGAAACCAAAGCAAGAAAAGAAAGGAAATTACGACGGGAGATGTTGAAATAAGTTCGAGAAAGACAACCAAAGACAAGGGAATTAGCTTGTGAAGGACACAATAGTGCTTTATCAGATTACAAGAAAGAGAGTACAAAGACAAAGACAAAGGAAAACCCTTGTTTAAAAGATCTACTAAGCCCAAGAAGACTAAGAGACGCATGCAAGGTGATCAGCTTGATGGCCAAGCAAGTAAATAGAAATAAAACAGAAAGAAACTGAAGGAATAATAATGCATGCAAGGTTAAGAGGTTGAATACTCAAGCTAGGGGAAATGATTAATAGCTAGATTCTACATGCAAAAGTTTGCATGCAATCTTTGCACCAGAGGAGAAGTCGTGTACAGTACACTCAAGGAGTCAAAAGGACACCTCCGCTACAGGAGGAAGAGAACGATGAAAAGAAGTGCACTAATAGTGAGCCATAGGAATGATCTAACATAATAATTTGATAAGGGGAAGAATCGACTAACTACTATACACAAGGGTGTAGTCTACCATTATTGAAGTTGCTCTAAGTGAGTGTGGCACGAACTTGTTTCTTTTCACAGGATAGACTACTTTATATATAAGTGGTCAAACAAGGTTACAAGAATAGGGAAACCACGTGCCCTCAATTACCATCCTCCTCAAAATCATTCCTATCATAATCTTACAATTTCTATTCAAGATAACAATGCTTGATTAAGCGTGAGTAGCTACTAACTCTCTTATGACATTTTCTATGATTCTATCTTTTTCTTTTATTTTGCAAGGTATGCAATATCTTTGCTTGAGCTTGATTTATGTGTTACCTAATTTCCTGCATTTGACGTTTTCCTCTACATAATCTAGTTGTGAGTTTATGTTCATTAATTTGGGTGTACTTGCTTACCAATTTTCCTTTATATTAAACTCTACACCCATCTCTTCCAATTTTCCTTTATCTTGTTTGGTTGTATTTTTGACCTTGTGGCCTATTTCCTATAGGCTTTTTTCCTTTATTACTATTACCGCGCCGACTTACATAGAAAAGGTACCTAAGCTCAACATAGGTGATGAGTTTTTATAGAAATGAGAGGTGTCTCCTATCTTGGGTATCACCACTGATGGTAGGTACAGATGATTATCATCCAACCAACCTCCTTCAACGACTCAAAATTCATGAATTTGAAGGGCATGAATGGTGTTACATGTATACTGTGCCGGGCATGAATGTGACCCGTTAGTGAATTTTAAGTGGTCATTTCCTCTGAGAAAAGGAGTAATGGTAGTCTGTCACAGACAATAGTTATTTTGGGTAAGTTTGATAAGGTTGCCAGCTGCAGAGAGGAAGGATTGTGTGTGTGTGTGTGTGTTTGAGGAGGAAGAAGAGTTCCCAGGCAGAAGAGAGCCTCCTGCGACTAATGTTTGCTCACCACTCTTGGAGGAGTTATCAGTTGCCGCCATCTTGGGAAATGAGAAACTATTGTAGCTTTGATACCATAATAGAATAGGGTTTTCAGTGAATAACCTCCTCGTTGTTTGTATTCAGTAAAGTGACCTATTTATGGTAAGGTCATGTCTGTACAAGAGATATTTTTACAAAACTGATTCTAGACATTTAACTACTATATGTAAGTCCAATACTGGACTAGTTATAATATGTACTGAGCCTTAACTATCATACTGAGCCCACTCATCTATCTAACTAAGCCCACTCATGTATTGGCTTAGATGATACTTAGATTAAGCGTGAGTAGCTTCTAACTATCTTATGACTTTTTCTGTGATTCTATCTCTTTCTAATTTTATTTTGCAAGATAGGTAATATCTTTGCTTGAGTTTAATTTATGTTAGCTAATTTTCTGCATTTGACGTTTTCCACTCCGTATCTAGTTTTTGAGTTTATGTTCATTTGAGTGTACATGCGTACCAATTATCCTTCATATTGAACTCTACGTACATCCTATCTCTTTGGCCAAATCCAAAGGTTCAATCTACTTGTAGGATTTATCTTGTTTGGTTGTGTTTTCGACCTTGTGTCCTATTTTTTAGGCTTCTTTCCTTTATTACCTTTATGGCGTCGAATTACATAAAAAAAAGTACCTAAACTCAGGGTAGGTGATGAGTTTTTATAGAAATGAGAGGTGTCTCCTATCTTGGGTCTCACCACCGAAGGCAGGTACAGATGATTATCATCCAGCCAACCTCCTTCAACGACTCAAAATTCATACTTATAATCGGATTGTTGCACAAAGATAACTTACTTAAATTCTTCCAAATGTTAGAGCAAAAATAGAAAAAACAGTTATGCATGTAAGCTGGCTGGTTGGTGATTCCTTTTACGTTTGCGTCTCTTTTAATTTATATACTTCCTATTGGGCATATTGAATGTGCATGATTGACAGATTGAGGTGGGCGGAAGAGTAGGAGCTGGGTCATGCTTAAAAAAGGAAAAAGAATGCCGCAATCTGATCAGCGCCGCAAGGGATCATCCCACAGATGACCTATCGTCGGCAAACTTAGCGGCGTTTGCCCAGCAATTAAAACAGCACTTGGACTAATTATTAGTATCTTTCATGACCGCAAATATAGTATAGTACACTATAGTATGCGCAGCTTTGGGAGAGAAAGATAATGAATGCTTAAAATAGATAGGAATACTCCAGCTCTGTGACAGCATGCAAGTTCCATATACTGTCATGTTGTGTCACTAGCCGCATACTCTAATTATCTGAGTTATAATCGATGGTTTAGATTCTTAAGATTCCTTGTTTTTTAAAGGGATAAGGAAATGCGTAATTAATCTTATCTAACAAACAATATGTTACAAACACTGTCGAGCATTCATTGAAATGAAAATTACATAAAATATCCTCATATCAGACTGCTCTGAATTCGTTGAAGACCGTTGTTATTGATAATGGAATCAGTTTACTACTACCAGATTCTTCTGTTGATATTATAATTTAACCCTGAGTTTTGTCACTGTATGCGGAATAATACTTCATATGAATTGATGGGATACCCGATAGTCCTACTCTAATCCTGAATTCGAAGACGCTTGGGTGTTCCGTTGTTGATGAAAGACAGCTAGGCACTTAGAAACCTCGAAGGTATCATCCGGGAATCAAGTAAGAGGTCCCCTCAGGAGGTTCATGCAGTAAAGGAAGATTCTAAGATCAATACTGTAAGACAGATCAGTACTATAGCCAAGTTTAAGTCCAGAAAGGAGCAGCGTTGTAAGAATTCTACTCTAGGATTCGGTAAATTTTCTCGTGTAAGCAAGTTTTCATGGAGAGGAAAAACTTAGAAAGGACAAATTGTTGAGGGACGATTTTTTTGCAAGCCATGTAAGAAGGGTACGTAGAGGAGAGAGGCGAGAGAGAAAGGATGGGGAGCGACAAAGAGGCGAAAAGAGGCGAACACGATGGAGGGGGTAATGCAATCGGGCGGAAGCGTATTCAAGAAATTACAGCGAGGGCGGCGCCTTTGCCAATGATGGGAAGACTCCAGCGCGAATGGTGGAGAGGCGGGTCTGATGGCCTGAGTGAGCAAGCAAAGAAGACGTATTCAGTCTTCTTGGGGAATCTACAAAGAGGCATCTTGCTGGAAACTATTTGGAGAATCTCCTCCCCATTTGGACAAGTGGAGAGGATGGTCCTCAGGACTATAAGAGCAGGGCACAGGGAGTTCGCCATTGTAAGCTACAGCAATGCGGAAGAAGCAGAGACGGCAATGGCAGATTTGAATGGGGTTATATTGGGAAGACTGGCTATCAGAGCCCAATGGGCGAGAGTTAGGGAAGCACACGACGGAATTACCTGAGGCGGGGTGAACACGTCTCCAATAGCAAACCGTGACAAGCAGGGGCAAGATCCTCTCCAGGAGACTAGGACGGGGAGCAGCCCCCCTACCCATGCTCTGTTCCTCCCTGTATCCCCCTTCATGCAGCTACTGGAAAAGGCGATTGTGCTGGAATGGAAGGAGAGTAGGACGATCACAGACATGGAACGAATAGTCATGGCGGTAGTCAAATGGGCGGTGGGGATAGTTCGAATTTGTGAAAACAAATGCGTTCTACTTATTCTGGAAGGAATGAACAGGGAAGAGTGTATTGAACAACTGAGAGTGTGGCCGGAGCTGAGAAGTGCGTCCCCATGGAATTCAGACACACAGGTCCAATATAGAATCGCAAAAGTGACTATCCGAGGTATCCCAATGCAAGGCTGGGGATTCAAGAATTTCAAGGCAGTGGGAAGCAGTGTCGGGTCAGTGATCTCAGTGGTGGATGACGAAGAGAAACTAATGCAATATGGGGAGGTCTGTGTCTGGGTAGAAACCTCAAATTTCATGCCAATCCAGATTAAGAGAATAATACATGTGGATGATACCATATCTTGGGTCTCGATCTGTGAGACGGAGGATGACAAGGACTGGCCGCTTACCCCATCCTCCTCAGCAAGAAACCCAACCCTGGGTCAACCTCCAGCTTCAAGGAAATCATCTCCAAGTTTAGGGGCAAGCTCGTTACCTGGGATTGAAGAAATCAAACTTGAGGTGGTGAACAACAATGACGTGGAGAAAGGCGACGTGGAGATAGTCGATGAGGTGGATGACAATCTGGCGAGTAAGAGAGACTGGGAATCAAATGGGGAGTCAACGGAGAAAAGTTCAGGGAAGCAGACAGAAGCTGACAAGAGTGGGGGACGGGAAACTTCAGAGTCTGAGGTGAGTAGGGTGCGCATGGCTCAAAAAGTTAGTAATGATGGCAATGAAAATCCTCAGTCTGACCAGAATTTCGGGAGTAACCCAAATACTGTGGTAGTGGAAGATCCAATTTCCAATACTATAAAAGAGAAGGGGAGCGAGGATAAAGTGGCGGTGGTACAGACTAGGGATAATAATGAAAGCACGGGGTGGAAGTAGCCGCAGGTGGGGAGGAGAGGGAACAAACTAGTCAGTCTGAGTTGCAAAAAGAATTAAGGGGACAAGAGGCGGCTATAAATATAATAGTCGAAGACTTAGAGGGTGTGGAGTCAGAGATGTTCGGGCCCCAAGCCCAACCTAATGCAAATGAAATCCTTCCCATTGCCCAAGAGGCCCAACTCTACGTAGATTTATCAATGGTAGTGAACTGCATGGTACCAAACCCTGCAGTCGCTTACAACAACATACACTCTATCCTAAAATGTAATTCAACAAGGAGATCCAGGAGACTGGCAGCAAAGCAAGGCGAGCACCAGTCAGATGGTGAGTGTGGCTCTGATAAACATTGGAGGGCTGGGGAGGAGGGGGAAATTATGGAAAATAAAGAAAGAGGTGAAGGAACTGAAAATAACAATGGTGGCATTGGTGGAGACTCAGATGGCTACGGGAAGAGCAGATAGTCTGGGGAACTTGTGGGGGAATGGAGGCAACCAAAAATGTATAGAAATAGTAGCGGATGGGAGGTCTGGAGGAATAATATTGTTGTGGGATGAAAACCAAATTAAAATAAGTCAAGAGTGGAGAAATGAGAGATGGGTGGCGGTCAAAGCAAAGTTGGTGCAAGAGGACTTTGAATGTACTCTACTATTCGTATATAATCCAACACAAGAAGGTAACAGAAGAAGGGTATATGAAGAAACAGTAGCATGGTGGAGAAGTGAAGCGGGTGAACTACTGTGCCTGGGTGATTTCAATGAGGTACGCCACCCTAGCCAAAGAATAAATGCTGGAGTGATATCACAAAGAACAGCCACGTCGGGCATGAGAAGATTCGGTGAATGGATAAATGATATGGGTGTTACAGAACTAGTATGTCAAGGAGTGGAATATACTTGGAGGAGAAACAATAGAATGAGCTGGCTGGACAGGGCCTTTGTAAGCGGGGGTTGGTGTGTGCAATTCGAAAATCTAAGGCTTGAGGTTAGACCATGGGGCATTTCAGATCACCGCATGCTGGTAGTACACACTGACCAAGCGGTTCACTGGGGAAAGAGACCATTCAGGACCCTTGACATGTGGCTGGATGATAACAGATTCAGACCGTTAATTGAAGACCATTGGGCTCAAACAGCAGGCGATTTCTCTACCAGACTGAAGACACTGAAGCTGGTCATTAAGTCATGGAATCGAGATGTATTTGGGTGGGTGGACAAAAGAATTGATGGGCTGGAAAAAGTGATCCAGGAGCTGGATATGATAGCAGAAAGGGATGGGCTATCACCGACACAAATTAGCCAAAGAATGGAGGCAAACAACGACCTATTACATGTGTGGATGTTACAAGAGAGACTCTGGAAACAGCTGTCGAAGGAAAAACACATGGGATTGGGGGACCGGAACACGAAATATTTCCATATCCGTGCGTCCATTAATAGGAAGTATAACAGAATTTCAAGATGGCAGGTGCAAGGTGAGTGGACAGATGAGCCAACATTGATTAAAAATGAAATAGTGGGTCAGTTCCGGAGGCAATTCGCATTTCGATCCACTGCGAAGATAGAACCTCCACATGCAGGCCGATCTAAGCTGTCGAGGGAAGAAGCTCTCGCCCTGGAAAGCTTACCGTTGGAAGAAGAGATTAAAGTGCTGGTTATGAAGACAAACGGCAACAAAGCTCCGGGTTTTGATGGCTTCAACTTCACCTTCCTCCAGAGAATGTGGGATATTATCGGTACAGATTTTGTGCAGGAGGTAACATCTTTCTTTATATCTGGTAAAATGCCCACCGGATGCAATATGACGTGGATCACTATTATTCCAAAAAAGTGTGGTGCTGCTAATCTTGATGACTTCAGGCCTATAAGTATGGTGGGCTGCGTATATAAGATTATTGCTAAGATAATGGCACAACGATTAAATGGTGTGCTACCCAAGCTTATTGATGAATCACAATCTGCTTTTGTGGCGGGAAGGAACATCCTTGACGGGCCTCTAATTGCAAATGAAGTAATTCGGTGGTATAAGAGGAAGCATTTGAAAGGGGCCATTCTCAAAATTGATTTTAAGAGGGCATATGACACGGTGGCTTGGGAGTTTGTGGACTGCATGGGTAAGCTGATGGGCTTTCAACCGAAGTGGAGAGGATGGATAATGGAATGCATCAGTTTGGTCAACATGTCTATCCTTATAAATGGTGTCCCGACACATCCATTCAAACCCAGAAGAGGCCTCAGACAAGGGGATCCACTATCCCCCCTTCTCTTCGTGATGGTGGTTGAAGCTCTTAGCTGGTTACTGCTTGAGGGGCGGCAAGTAGGAGTCAGAAAAGGGATGATGGTGGGAAATAATAATAGTGGGAGTATCTCACATCTACAGTTTGCCGACGACACACTTATATTCTGTGATGCATCATTGGAAGAGATAATCGTCACCAAAGGATTGGTCATACTATTCGCGGAAATGTCGGGGCTGCATATCAATTGGGAAAAGTCTAAACTGTTCGGAATAAACCTAGAGGAGGAGGAAAAAATGGTGTTATGTCACTGGCTAGATGTGGAGGAAGGGTCACTACCGTGTAGATATCTGGGATGTCCCCTTGGAGCAAACCCAAGGAGGTGCTCGACATGGCAGCCGGTCATCGACAAAATAAAAGGAAGGCTGAGCGGGTGGAAGGTACGATGTCTATCCAAAGCGGGTAGATTGATTCTGATCAAGGCAGTGCTGGAAACTATTCCGACATACTATATGAGCCTATTCCGAGCACCGAAGAAAGTGGTTAAACAAATAGAAGCTTTGCAACGAAACTTTTTTTGGGGAAGCACTGACCGAAAGAAGATGGCCCTAATAGCTTGGAAGAAGCTGCTACAACCGAAAGAATGTGGTGGTTTGGGCTTGGGGAACCTGGAATGTAAAAACGCTGCCCTCCTCCTTAAATGGTGGTTTCGGTATAATAATGAAGGAAGAGGCATGTGGAAGGATCTAATATGCGCAATATATAACCAGAACTTAGATGAGTGCCTAGATATTCAGAGAAGACCGAGATGTAAGGATGGGGGCCCGTGGAGAGACATATGCAGAATATTTGACTGGGATGTGGTGAGAAATTACGGAATAAAAGCCAAAATGATATGGACGGTGGGGGATGGGAAGAAGTTAAGGTTCTGGTACGACATATGGCTGGGTGATAGAGCTCTCAAAGATCTATTTCCTAGATTATTCCAATTGTCAATGGAGAAGGAAGCGAGGATTGGGGATATGTTTGCTGTTTCTCAGAACGTGATCACTTGGTCCTTTCAATGGAGAAGAAATCTGTTCAATTACGAAGAAAACATGCTGGAGGAGATAATGAATATTCTGCAGGTGGCTAGAATTAATTGTGATAAACAAGATACTTTTGGATGGGGAGGTGCTGATGACAGGAAGTACAAAGTGAGCAGTGGCATTCAAGCGATGCAAAACAGAAGAGAACAATGGTCTGCGGGCCGATTTATCTGGAATGGGCAGTCGCCACCGAGAGCAAAAATTCTATTGTTCATGCTGTTCCGAGACAGTCTATGCACCCGTGACCTACTGTTTGAGAGAGGGATGGTTAGTATCGCTGGATGTCTGTGTTCCAGATGTCATGGCGGCATGGAGACTGCTAGTCATGCACTGATATGGTGTAAAAATTCTCATGGATTATGGAGAGGAGTAATCCGTTGGTGGGGGGGGGGGTGTTTATAACTCTACCTTTGGACATTAAGGATGTTATAGTGCAGTGGGATTCTGCTGTAAAACGAATACAGATACGCGAAGCTTGGAGAGTAACATTACGTTGTCTACTACTGGTGGCGTGGGAAAGGAGGAACAAAGAGATATTCCAACAAGAACTTACTCCAATGGAGAAGTCGCTGGAGCGGGTAAAAATGATGGCCTGGAAATGGATCTGTACGAAGGGTAAGAGCCCTCCAATGGAAATGCATTCATTCCTACATGACAGGGATCTCCTCCAACGGTGGATAGAATATAGCAGTATAGGATGAGCTTTGGCCTGTAGCAGCACCGCGTACTGGTGGTTAGTTACTGGTGGAATATCTCTGGGGGCCAGCATTTTTTGTCCGATCAAATTGTCTGATCAAATTGCGTATGGACAGTGGAGCTTTTGGAGTTTTAGTTGGGAATAGTTAGCAACATATGTATATATGATGTACTAATCAGAAATTTTTGCCACTCATTAATACAGGCCTGGCGCCAACCATTAAAAATTAAAAAAAAAATGTAAGAAGGGTACGTATGGGTTAGTTCTTGAAAGGAGGTAGGTAATTTGTTAGCTTTCAGCTACTGTTTTTGCCACCTTGGTGTGGTCTTTTGGCCTTATGCCTCTAAAAAAAATATATCCTAACAGCTAATAAGTAATAACCTCTCCTTTGACTTTGTAAATTACTCAAACTCAACGTACACGGTACACTCAATCTGATGAGACTGATGAGGAAGTTGAATGTTACTTAATCGCTCAATATGGTCAATGCAATCTTCAGTATGGAACCTTTAAACCCAGTTATGCGTAGTATTCTCGAAGATAGACATAAGTAAGAAGATATTTTTTGAGGGAAATCATGGTAGACAGGCATTATGATTGAATAACACGGAATGGATTTGGTGCTCTAAATTACATTTACTCCATTGAGACGCCTTGCTTGCACCTTTTTTTCTGCTAATTAATTATCAAACCAGGTGTAATATATTAAACATCATTCTTCGTAGAAATTAAAGATTTCAACGATTAAAAAAAAGGTACACTTACGTGCACGAGTGACACATAGCTAGCATCAGTTGAGTTACACTTGGCACCATACAATGTAAGACATCAATTAAAAACGAGAGGGATTGGATAAGTTATCTTACAACTTATATAAGGTTGAGAAAGTCAAATGATCTTAGCTTTACCAGAATTATATTGTTACTACTAATGACTATAGTACTACACAAGGGATTAAATCCAAATGCATGTCACGTTGACATTTGAACACTGATTGGTGTTTTTTTTTATGTCATCAGTTGCACAGTTTTCAAACGTTGACATTTCTAAATCACTCAACGAACGAATTCATGTTCCTGACACTCTACAATCAATAATGCCTACTATTATATTCATTTCCCCTTTGATTCCCGAAGAGATGGTCATTCAGTTCTGTCGTCGATAGATGATCACCATCCTTCAATATCTTCTCAATTTTTTACTATCCATGACTAGTACATGAAACATGACCATCACACATTCTATATTAAAGTGTATTATTTCGACAATCATTCACCATACAATATGCCAAATTGTACACACATGTGTCTAGGTAATCCGGACCGGTGTTTCTACAAGACAGCTGCACAGCCCCCTTGCAGGGGTCAGACGAATATTCTATCGTGCGGCTATACCATTTCCAATTTAGTTTTCTTAAAAAAGAAAAAAAAATAGGGTTTTGAGGGACTGAGCAAAAGGGGAAAACAGCAATCATACACAATAATTAACCACGCAAGGAGTAGAAATGTGTGTGTTCATCAGAAGGTGATCCATCCAAATTGTTTTTTTTAACCATACCTTTCATTTGATATTCATTCATATACATAGATTTCTTCCATCTTCCAGAACACAAAGAAGAGTCAATACTATTCCAAAGCACAACAAGAGTCAAGAGGCAACTACTAATTGTAACCTGATCTCACTGGGATGTTGTACAAGTAGTTTTAAGGTCTAACATGTATTATCTAACCTTTTGACCCATGAGCCATCAAAACCAAATAATTAAGGATCTAAACAAATTACTAGGAACGCAAGACAACAAAATCATCTACTAGATAGACATAACAAGAACTTCTCATGGTACGAGAAAAGATCAAAATTTGTACTTATTGTACTTAGATAACCATGACAACCAATTAGGCAAAACATAATTAAAGATTAAGTCAAGCGGGCACCCTAAACATCCAAAAGATAGTCAGAAACCAACAAAAGCAAAAACACAATTGCTTGAGTGTAACCTAGCTCATGCATCATGTAACCATTACTTGTTGAGGCGTCACTAGTACACATAAGGCCTATTTCGGCGGTTGTTGGGGTGCGTCGACATAGGTTTGCAACCTTATCTCGGTGGTTGTTAGCTAAGAACCACCGAAATAGGCACATTTTAGAACAAACAACATACCTATTTCAACGGTTTCTTAAAATTTGCTCACGAGATGCAGCAGTTCCAGTGATTCATCTAAGGCGCAGACACGAGATTAGAATGAATAGAGGCGCAGAGCATGTATGCTCCTTGTTTGCCTTGCAAAATTACTGTGAGCGAAGAGATTGTAGGCGCAGAGCATGTTTGTTGTTTGCCATTTAGGGTTGCGAATTCCCGTGAGAGGTGCAGAGCATGAAGAGAGGCGCATAGAGCATGTTCCTTGTTTTTCAGTTGCAAAATTACCAACAACAAAGAGAATAAAGAGAGAGAGAGAGAGAGAGAGAGAGAGAGTAGTGGTCCAGTGATTTATCACTGCATAGGCGCAACACAAGAAGAGAATGAAGATATGCAAATAACAAAAAGGTGAGAGCATGTATGTTCCTTGTTTGCGAGAGAGAAAAAGATAAGCTCGAGTATATTATCGATTTTGGAATGAATAAATTCAGCCCCGTCTTCAATCTGGTGAGCGAGATGCAGCAGTTCGATCATAGGAGCAGACACAAGAAAAGAATGAAGGCGGAGGCACAGAGGGTTGCAAAATTATAGTGAGTGAAGAGAATAAAGAGAAAGAGAAGCGAAGGGTCGGAAAAAGAATGCGGAGGTGCGGTAATGTGAAAAATTGACTAAAAAAACTGGGAATGTGAAAAATAGAACTGGGAAATCCATCTATTTTTGCACTTCCTAGCTAAGAACCACCGAAATAGGTGTCATTATTTAGACACGAAATTGTCAGCGACCCTATTTCGGCAGTTCTTAGCTAAGAACCATCAAAATAGGTGTCATTGTTTAAGACACAAAATTTTCAGCGACCCTATTTCGGCAGTTCTTAGCTAAGAACCGCCAAAATAGGTGTCATTATTTAGACACAAAATTTTCAGCGACCCTATTTCGATGGTTCTTAGCTAGTAACCATCGAAATAGGTGTCTTTTTCTAGACATATAAGTTTTTTGGGCCCTATTTCAGTGGTTGTAAGTACAACCACCGAAATAGGCGTTTTTTGTATTAGTGCATGATAAAGCCTTCCTTAGCGCATCCATTCCACAAACTAGTATTATCTCTTTCCTCTCTCTGTTTCTACCTGACACCATAGGAGAAAAATGGAATGAAGACGCCACCCTTTTACCCTTGTGATCCATTTCGGGCAGGCGGAGGTCCCAGAGATCTTCTCTTGAGGCCTTCAAAATTTAGTGATGAAAGGGTCTTTTACCTAACAAACATGGCTGAGTAGGGCAATCAAGTTGCATGGCATCCAAGCGACCAGTCAAGACTCCCTAAGATGAATTCTCGACAGGCTCGGTGAGGGCGTGAGGAGAGGCCAAGCTCAGTGAAGACATAAGAGTCTTCTTGTCCCAACAGGTCAGAGATTGCCCATGCCACCAGCGAGAATAAGCCATTACAACCCTGGAGCGAGCTTGAAAAACTGCTGCGGAAAGCCACATCTCGTATGACGTCTCTTCCTCCTCATCATTCAATGATGTATTTGGGAAATCTTTTGAGCGATGCAAGAAAGTCCCACATTTACAACAGACCTTCGACATGCTATCACAACTTACTATGAAGACGAAATATTACTTGACAAAAGAGAGCGGCATGCACTTAAGGATTTGGAGGTTAATGTTCATTAGGACCTTGATTCAAACAAATCTGAACCCTGAAGAGGCAGGATCTTCATGAATCTAGTGAAGCGTCCCAGATTAGCTACCACATACTCAGTAAAAACAAAGTTATAGAAATGTCTTGGAACATCACAGATACGCACTCAACATGGGATCCACTTGAACTTCTGATAGAAAATAGCCACTCATGGCTCTAAGTGCTAGACCGCAAAGAGGGTATCATCGATAAGTCATAGTCTTCATACAAGGACTACATGGATGGCCTGGATTTGTTTGAATTCAATCACGAAACAAAGTGGTGCAACTTTGAAGAAACAAAACCCCCCGAAAACACCAGAGGTCCGTGAGGGTTGAGTAGAGTGAAAAGGGGCTGAGGTCGTCATGGGCAAAAAGCTTGCCTATAAGGCACCGCTCAAAATCCAAGAAGGCGCCAAATTTTCCTTTGGTTGCCATTGAGACAAAAGATTGAGTTGAAAATTGTTTTGAGGTAAGGCAGGAGCGAGGTGAGGGAAAGAGCAAAAAAATGTATAAGTATGAGAGAAGTACATGCAAGGGGTGGAATTGACGATCAAGCAAACGGAAGAATTTGAAGGGATGTCGTCGTGCGGCTTGATATATAGAAAAAGATGGGAGATAAAGAGACTAATCTCATGATTGCAACGACGTTTGTGAGGGAGAAAGCGGGAGTGAGAGGAGGTAGAAAGGTATCTGATCGCCGAGCAAGAAAAAACATGGTTGTACTCATTGCATGGCATTCCCGATGACTATTTGATCACCGACAAGACAAAATGGAAAAGGAAAGGGCAAGAAGAGGGAAGGTTGTGCTCCCGGTGAAAGGAGAAAATTTTGGTTTACAGTTAATTTTTTTGATAATGTTTCTACCAAATTAGTTTTAGTAATACAAAATTAAGGATGTACAAATGCTTTAAAAAATTAAGGTTGTAAAAATATTGTGGTAATATTATCATAAAGATAGTAATAGCGTTGTGGTTGCATAAAGAATGTATTAAATGTTGCATTATATAGATATTTGACAATCAAAGGACATATAATTAATAAACATGTTTCAAATTTGGGGGTGGCAAGGCAGAAAATAATATATTATTTTTGTGTCATCCATGGGACTCGAACTTATTATGTCCGAGTTAACATGTTTATGGTTGTTTTGTATGTGGCATTACATTTGTATTAGAGAATAATGTATAATTTATATGTCAAAATAAACGGACCCAATTATATTCTCTATACCGAATCACCTCCAACAAACATCAATGCAATGTTAACCAGCTGGTTGACATTGTATAAATTGTGTTTAACATCGAATTTTTATTAAAAATGGGTTTTCTTAATTTTTCACAAATGTTGTGCCAAAGTTATATACATATTTTATTTCTAATATATTAGAGTTCTACTAAATTTTGTTTAAAAGGCAATGATAATATATATATATATCATATATAACATATATGAATGTAGTAATATTTCCTCTCCGGCGAGAGGAAGTCTCTCTTTCTTTTGGTCTCTCTTTGGGTATCTCTTTGTAGAATTTTTTTTTCTCTTATCTTTCTGTCGCAAGATTTCTTGTGTTAGTCTCTTATAAGTTGATAGGGTGTGGAATCATGAGTACTTTTTCAGATGGATTTCTTCTTTCATCTTTCATATCCTCTTCCTATTACTTTTGGGTTCATTTTCCCTTTATAGGTCATGTGAATATTAAACTCATTGCATATCCAACTTTTCTCAAGTTTAGTTTGCAAGAAATTGATAAAGATATGGAAGGTGATTTTGAGAATTCGGGTTGGTATATGCATGGGGCTTTTTTTATCACACACCAATATGATCTCATGTTTTTGGAAGCGATTCAGTCTTGGTATGGCCGGAGTCAAGGTTGTCAGTCAAAATCGATGCTGCTATGCAAGAAAAACTCTTCGATTAAACAAGGAGATAATCAAATCTTTGTGCAAATGTTAAAGTAAAAAAAATTTGTTAACGGTGCAATGAATGGCTCTCGACTGCTAGGTGTGGAGGCCAAAGAATCATTGTACCGCTTGTCCACTGTCACGCGACCTTGATTTCTTGCATGTTCAATCTATTCCCGTTTGCCATCAGCCCTTTCTTTGTTTACCTCAATCAGATGCAGCTACCATTATCGTCATCCACGGTCGCTTAGGATTAGCGATCTCTCACACTTGGGTTGAATTTCTTTTATCTAACAAGGACCGCTAATTGCAATGTATGGATGAAGTATGAACGAGAAGGATTTGATAGGTGGTGGTCTGGTTAGAGGAATCGTTTTGTGTCCTAGTGGATGGGGATAAGGTGGCGCAAGACAGAGGTTGATAGTGAAGAAGGAAAATAAACAAATTGGTGCTAATCAAAAGCGAGGGAAGAGTCTGTTTTGGAGCAAGGAAATAATCCTACTTGTGGCGCAATGTTTTACCAATCCGCTATTATACCTTCACCTCCTTGAACCAGTAAATCCTTCAATTATCTTATGTAAGTATAGTGGTGGGGTGAAGTTGCTAGAGATGATGCAAATTACAAAGTAGCCTTGCATGTCCACCGAAGCATAATTTCCAGAAGGGATGGGAAGAAAAACAGGTGGAAGTGAGAAATTGAAGCAGTGGAGTGGGAACGAAAGCTTTGAGAAGCTAACATGTGCTTCAACAAGGGCATTTTTGGTTTACAAAAGAATGGTAAACATCTGTCGATGAAGGAACTTATTAGGTTTGCTTGGGTTATAAATTGGTGAAGCTCTCATAGGCTCTATCTTAGTCGCATTGGATCTTCGGACTATGGTGAATGTCCGCTTGTTAGGTTATGGTTGGACTCATGGATTTCCTTTGTGCCAAGACCAATGTCCACTTAGATGGGTTAGGGTAAGGATATAGTTAGTTTAATTTCCAATGTTTATGGTATGACTCTAGGCTGTTTTGTACTTGTTATTTTAACTTCTGAATGAAATGAATTGTTTAAATATAGCATATATGAATGTAGTATGGGCATGAGAACATATTCCCATACTTGAGGTTAGGACTATACACTAAAAAGGGAAAGAGATCCATAAACTATTTGTAAATAAAAGAATACTTATCCACATAGGCTAGAAAAAAGGGAATAAATTATGAACCAAGACGTGGTCCCTATAGCGGGAGTGTACAAAAATGTGGGGAAACGGAATGATAAGACGAAATCCCAAGGCCCTACTAGCTAAGTGTACCCTTATACCAAGTGCAATCGAGCGACATGACATCAAATAACAATCTTGATAGTGAATTTATGTATGTAGTGACTCTAGAGGCATCAAGTATTATTGCTCATGTTGTGCTTGCATCTCTCAATTCAGATGGCATAAGCGGTATCTTTCACTTGTAATACTTAATAGTGCGACAACTTGAATGGATTACTTAAAAAATGAATAGTTTGTAGAGAATTCCATCCAGTTATAGACATCCTACCGTACCATACATGGGAAATTACAAAAGAAAAATACATGACAACTAGACTTTTGAGCAGACTCACAAAAATCCAGCACCTGTTAGCGAGTGCCCGAGTGTTATATCCTAAGACTGAAGTTTGTGAATAGTTTTTAGATGTTTGATCAAATTGATGCAATAAGGAAATTTATCTTTAGGGTTGGTTCAAACTTGCTAGCAAAATAATATTGAGGGAACGGGTAAGAAGAGCAATATTCAAGTAACTAGCTATCTAGAGGGCGGGCAAAGATCATATGTTACAGAAGGGATGTGGCATTGTATGAAAATCACAATAGTAGATCCACCAATTCCTAACGTGTATGATGTATTTTTAAATCCCAAAGTCATCCCCCTTGGTTATGGTGGATTAGACATTGAAGCTTAAAAGATAGATAATGTGTACCCATTTATTCTTCTACCTTATAAGACTCTACTAGTCCATCTATTATGTGAAGATTTTTTACCAACTACTTCTCTAGGTCAATATTCTACTGAATTTATATCATGACCATGGTGAATTCATATCATGATTATTCCGATTATTGTACGTATTTGATGAGATGAGATGTGGTAGTATGATCAGATCAAAGTACTTTGCATTCAATTACATCATGTTAATATTTAAGAGTAGCAATCACCTACTACATAACTTTAAAAAAACATCTATATATGAAGTCACAAAAATTTTAAAACTAAACCTTGTATTAATTATAGGCGTATAATCATCGTACTTATCATTAATACACACTTAAGATAATGTCGACTAAATTCAGTGGACCAAGTCATGGAACTAAATATTATCAAATGCACGTATATGATATCGCCAATTAAGCACTCACGTGACTCAGCTTTCTCGTTTACTAATCTAAAAATCACTAATTAAGACCTAGGTTCGACTTCGACTATATTAATGCTTATGTTAATGAATGTCAAGCTTGATACCAACTCAAAATCTAATATAAAACCGGTTAGATTGAATTTTTTATTTAAAGTGATTTTCTTTTCAGATTTGGTTAGTGAAATTTGTTGAGTTCACGTTCAAAGTGTTAATCTACTATATTAAAAAATTAAAATTAAAAATACGTTATATTTAATAACTAAATACTAATATAATTTTTGACTAAATTAAATGTATGGTCAGTAACTTACCATTAAATATTAAGTTAATTTTTAATTAACACTTATATGTTATATATATATATATTCATGTAATCATTCAAAAATTAAAAATAAATAAAAATCATATCTCAAAGTGGATTAACCATGCGGCGTGCGCTTCTCCCCCTATGCGAACTAGATGTGATAATTTTGATCCAAACCGGAACCCAATCTTTGATTTTATAGGTTAGGGTTTTGATTATTGATCCATTTAAATTTTGGGTTGAATTAGGGTAATAAGCTAATTTGTAGGTTGGGTTAGGATAGAGATCTAAAACTACGAGCCAACCTGAAACCCAAAAATATATTTGCTAATAATAAAAAAATATATGTACATTTATATATTTTGAAACCAAACTATCCCTTATCCTTAAGAATAAAATATTTTACCAATCAACCAAAGTCCAATTGGACTATCAAACCTTTAAAAATAGCACACGCTTCATTATATTAATAATACGAACGGCCCAACCAGCTATGCATATCAAACAATTATTTTTAGAGTTTTGACGATATTTTTTTGTGTAGTTTGACTCAACCGGCTCTATTGATGTGAAGATAAAAACACCAAGATGTTTTTGTGAATGATCTTTATTTTTGGCTTTTTCTAAATGATACCACACACCTGATATGTTTACATGAACAAAAGTAGGGAATATATATTTTTGTGAATGATATTATAATAGGATAATTATAGTACTTTATGTCTGTTAAGTCATAGATTGAACTAATGTATTTTGAAAAGTGGTCTATCAAAGGCTATCTAGGGGGTGTGATTATATCAATTTAATATATTAGGTAATGCTATCCAGGGACAGCAAAAAGTTGCTTCCGTACTTTGAAAAGGGGTCTATCAAGATAGCTATTGTACTAAATGTATATAATTTAATCTCATGTAATGTGACATTTATAATTATGCTAAGTAATATGGGGTATTGTTTGCTTAAAAAGATGGGTTGGCTGGGTTGGGTTAGAGTTTAAACGGGTTAGGTTAGGGTCATAATTTTTCGACCTATTTTTTTGGATTGAGTTGAGTTAATAATATTTTAAATTGGTGGGGTAAGGGTTGTCAACCCGACCCATCAACCCAAATTGCTAAGTATAATACAACTCGAGCCAACCAAGTCATTTTCAAAAATATAGAACGTCACAGAATCGTGTCAGGTTTGAATTAACAATCATTCTTGGCTACAAACATATGTAGTTATATTTGGCTACACTTAAAATTGTACAGTTTATATAGTGTAAAAGTATAGATTTTGTAAGCTTATTGTATATTTTAAGAAGTTAGTACGTATATCTAGTAGAATTTCAGTAACATTAGAATTCAATGTATAATTTTACATATATATCCATACATTTTTTATTTATTAATTGTACAGTTTTTATAGTACAAATATACATATATGTAACATCTATAGTTATATTTGGATGTAGTCAAAAATTACCTTCAATTAATCCAACTTTTTTAGGACCCGATTTTAACACCCCGTATCTCAACACTCAAATAATGATATTACTTGCACCAGACGCGTAGATCATTCGACATGGCATAAGTGTCGGTAGGTTGGGTTAAGCGAACCTTAATTGAATAGCACGTCTTACTTAATTGATCGGGGCGTCTTAGCTACAGGTCACTAGCCAAATTGGCTACATACCTACGTCTCGGCGCGTGTTTTTTTTTGTTTTTTTATGAAAGGTGCGCCCGGCACCATGCTTTACTTTTTTTTTAAGTTTTTTTAATTACAAAAATTTTAAATTGTTATAATTTATAATATATAAGTTTAAAATAAAAAAAATTATATCATTTTTCATCTAATTTCAAGCTTCAAAATAAGATCAATCATGGAATATTTTGACAAACTTTTTAAAAAATTATTTTTACATATAAAGTGCACAAAACATAGAATAAAACTTATACAGATGGTCATACAAATCTGTACAAATGTTCACTAAAACATGTACATCCTCACGTAAAAACATGTACATCCTCGCGTTAAAAACATATAGATAGTCATATAAATCTGTACGAATTATTAAATATGTACATCCTTAGATTAAAACATGTACATATAAGGGAGAACACTTGTACAGACGGTCATACAAACATGTACAGATGACCGTAAAAATATGTACTGATGTTCATTAAAGAACATGTACATTCTCACATTAGAACATGTACATTGTCACATTAAAACATGTACATTCTCACATTAAAATATGTACATCATCACATTAAAATATAAAAACATCAAATTCACCACTTATTACTTAATGAATCATAATATCAATTTTAAATGAATCATAATACAAAATTAATGAATCATATTATCATTTTAGTGTATCATCATATACATGTAAAAATATTTTTTTTAAAAGCTATCAAAACATATTCATGACTGGTCTTGTTTTGAAGAGCTTAAATTTATATGAACAATGATATAATTTTTTTTATTTTGGACCTATATATAAAAAGTTACAATAATTTAAAGGTTTTATAATAAAAAGAAAAAAAAACAAAAGCTCGGTAGAGTGTAGAGTAGAGTGCGCGCCTTTACAAAACCAAAAGAAAAAAAAAAGAAATCACTTGGTGCGTCTGGCTTTCATTATTGTTGTTTTAATTTGACTGAAATGCCCTCAGATGTAGCCAACTTAGCTACAACCAGGTGTAGGCAAGAATTTGGGTTAATTGATTGATATAAGTGTTACCTCTACCCAATTAAATGCGTTCGATAGTTTTTTTTTTTTTTTAGTTTTGTGGTTGTTTTGGTCTGGTTGTTTTGACTGGCTGTTTTATGATAGTTTTGTTGGTTGTTTTGTGCTGGTTGTTTTGTGGCTGTTTTGAAAACTAGTGTTCGGCAGACGGCAGTTTCGTCTGGTTGTTTTAAATAAGTTAGTTTTGTGCAGTGTGTTTACCGTTTTCGTTGTTACAATTAAAAATTGTATATTACATTTTAAAACAATTTTTGTTAATAAAGTTAAAATATATGTAGATATTCAATTATAGCCTTTAATAATAATAATTATTCTTTATTATTATTTTAGTGACAATTAATTTATAAATAAATTTTTTATATATATTTGAAAAAATAAAGAAAAAACCATTGTATTTAGAGCAAATATATTAGATGATATATAAAATAAAATTTTATGGATTATATATTAGTATTTAATATAACACTTCAAATGTATTAATACTTAAGATTATTTTAATTTTTAATGGAATAAATAATATCATTGAAATGAAAAAGCAATTCTTTCTAATAATAAAATAATTGATTGTAAACGAATATATATAATATATATATATATATATATCACTTATTATTGTATTATTATATATTGTTTAATTGTTGATAAAATATTTATTTTAAACATATATTGTAGTTAAAACAATATATTTATTCAGTTAAATATTACTTAATGAAATTCAAAAACATAAATTTAAATTTAATACTGGATATGCCAAAAAATGAAAAATAATGTATATTAACATAATAGTTTGTACAAACAGTTTTGTAATTAATCATTACTTAGCAAGCTGAATACTTATAATTGATTAGAAAAAATACTACAAATATTTTGTACTCTAATAATTTTGATATAATTGAAAGTTTACATCGTAATTTTTATTAGTTTGCTCTTTTCCTTGTAGAATATTTTACTAGAATTGATAGATAGTAATAGTTTTAAAAGACTATTTATCTGAATAAACAATTTAGAAAAACACTACTAGTTTTAAACTATTATTCTATATTATTTTCATTAATTTATAATTTAGTATACCAATCTTTATAAAAAAACTAAAAATAACAAAGGGAAAATAAACTAATTTATAATATATTAATCTATATATTTCAATTTTGATTTAATTTTGTGTCAAATTTAATATATAATCTCATTTTTAAAATATAATTATAAATATTGAAAATTTAAATTAATTTATTAAAAATTAATTTTTAAATATTAATTAATATTATTAAAATTTTCTTGCCCCTTAATTACAGTTTTCTGGTTCTGCCTCTGTTTACGATATTTATTATATTTACAGTATAAATTGTTGGTTGTTTTGTGCTGGTATATTTGTGGCTGTTTTGAAAATTGTTGTTCGGTGATGGCGGTTTGGCATTTTCTGTCAAATATGCCAAAATAAAAAATGCCACATTTATACCACATTTATACCAACTCCGAACGCAGCCAATTTTAGATTGCTTTAGAGCATCATTATCAAATGGGGGTTGCTATTCGCAGCACAAAATTACTAATCACCGCAGTACAAAATTTTTTAATTCATATTGACGTTGTACACATGTAATGATGTGTCGCTGTGTTTTTTTTTCAAAAATGATATCTGAAAGTAAATTTACCGAAGTAGTTTGTAGTTGATTAGTAGCGAATTTTACTAGTTACTTTTTTGTTGGAATCAATACAGGAACCTTTTTTTTGTAAAAAAAGTGTTGGATTACATTTTTATGTGTTTATATTATTAATTTGACTTAAAATTAATTTGTACTGCGAATAGCAAAATACTTTACTATTGCAGTACAATTTTTTTTTCACCAAACTTAGTTGAATAAGTTTGAATGTTACGGGGAGACACTTTTTTTGAAATAATAGACAATTGAATAACCAAATTTAAGTCAATATGAGTAAAACAACAACTAAGTTAAAGAAAACTAGTTACAACAACTAATTTATAGAAAACTAAGTTACAACAACTAAGTTAAAAACTAAGTTACAACAACTAAGTTAAAGAAAGACTAAGTTACAACAACTAAGTTAAAGAAAAACTAAGGTACAACGTTGATCCAACTATCTAACCTAGATTGTTTGATGAATCCAAGGTCCGACAGTGTTTGGATCTCTATAAGAACCACTGCGGATAGACAGGGGGGAGTGGGGAGTCATGAACCATGCCGAACCTTATGAAATGACCCTGGGGGCAAATTCCTATGTGGATCTCTCCTCTTGGGCTATCACGATCGGTATAATTATCGAGCGGAAGGTATGTGGCACTTGCCACCCCCAAGACAGTAGAGTAGAAAACTACTATCGAAGTGTACTTGTCGCGATCGCCAACCCCATTTCCGTGTGCATCCATTTTCTGGAGGTGCTGGCCTCCTGAATTCCAATGAAGCGCTCTTAACATGCCGTTGTACGGTCCTTCGTTAAAAATGGCCTTGTATAGTCCATTCGCGGTGCTTGATTCTTCATGTGATTGTACAATGCTACACGGACATCTTTCCACCTCTCTTCGTTTGAATATAGGTAGTCAGCAATGACCCTGAAACCACAATTCCCATCTCCACGAACATCAATATACCCAGTCATATATTGATATAGGTTGGGGTTGAAATTTGGTAGTATGGGAAGTTGTTAGGGGCAGGAATCGACTCGGATTTGATGATCCTCTATTACGTGATCTTCTATTTGATGGCGCTCCTTCTGACTGGCCTGCCCTTGGTCGGTTACGCTCCCAAGACGAAGGTTCCGTCGGTTTGGTCTTGAGGGCCCGGTAGGTCTGCCAATCCCAACTGTTCCAATGGCTCTCCTAATTGGCACACCATATCTGGGTGAAGGAAGTTTTGGATTTGACTGTAACATTTCGCCATCAGAGTAGGATCATCTGACTGTGCTACCTCAGAAGCTATGTCTCGCCATCTATTCTGTTCTTCCTCCATGTAGGATACCATATCAATTGTCGATTCATGTTTCTCCCAGCTTAGGGTATACCAGAAACGATGTATATCCCTCTTCGAGCATAGTATACCACTATCCAGCATGTAGTTTAATTTACAAGCGCAAGGTAATCCATGAGAGGTTACCTTGTCACATCCACAGATTGAGCTGTCCATTTGCACATAATTCGCCCTTCCAAGCTCCTTGACTAGCTCATCTAAGCAAAGGGTACTAACCTTCCCGATCAGGTCAGCGATTGGAACCCTCATGTGCTCTCTTCTGTGTTTTGTCCTGGCTGCCTCAAAATCCTTTTTTAACTCCCGGATGCTTGTATTCACATGATCAATCTTTGGAAAGATTACATCCAAAGTGTGTCTAGCACTCCTTAATCTCGCCTTTAGAGAAGAATGTGCGCTTCCACCCTATCAAATGTTTAAGTAAGTTTTATAGATCTATAACAAACTGTATTATCTTAAACATTACAAGATTAACAATTTTACCTATTTGTCGTTGTGTTGCCGAAGTGCAACACATTCTTGACCCAAGCCTCCACAAATTTTTCCTTGTATTTCTCCCAGACTGATGCAACATACGTAATGAAACGTGGGTAGCTTTGGTATGTATTCTTGAAATTTCGTACCTCTCGTTGTAGTCCTGCTCTGTGCTCGAGTAGACAACCGAAGTCCACATTCGGACTGCAGCCGCCGCCCTTCCTCTATCACCCATATAAGTCTCGGCTTTCCCCTGAACGTTCCTACTTATGTGCCACCGACATAGTAGATGAGATTCAGGAAATACCTCTTCTAAGGCATTCATCAGGGCCAGACATCTGTCGGTGATAAATGTAGAGGTTGTAGTCCGCCCGAGGAGGTCCCTTAATTGTTGAAGTGCCCACACATACATGTCTGTTGATTCTGATACAAGAAAGGCGAAGGCAATGCTGAAGTTTTTGCCTATACTCGTCATCCCGATGAACTGAACCAAAGGCATTTTTGCTATGTTTGTTTTATAGGTAGCATCAATGCCTATGACATACGGGAACGCATGGAGCAGTAATCTAGAGGTAGGGTGTGCAAAGAAGATGGACCCAAGTCGTGTTTGATCCCCTAAATTGTGAAATATAATCATGTTATCTATCAAATTAATATGAAACCTAAATGATTGAAGTTATTTGAGACATACTGAGTTGACTTACTTGGATCTGTAGTGTAATCGTAGTAGTAGTTGTTTTTGTCTAGCTCACTCAGCAGAGTCTGCACCATAGATCGACCATCTATTTACTAGTTTTGTTTTTTGTATCGGTTGTATATGTCTTTCCTTGTTGCTGACGTTTCTGGGTTGATTGTTGTGAGCTCGGAATAAATTGCACAGGGTGGCACACCGACTCTGTTCTCTGATCGATCATAATCTCCTCCGCCTCAGTCAGGCGTTTTCCCACAAAATGACCCTCTGCCCACTCTGCGAGATCATGGTTATGCCATCCGTTACCCACTTGCAAGAAACACCCGTAGCTTGTGTAATACCCCTTAATTTTAAAAGGACAACCACATTTCTTTGAACCAGATGATCTGCGCCGGTTGATGACACCAGGTCGTGATGTCCTTCGTGGTTTCCAATACCTCTCGCATGTTATGTGGAAATCTTGGCCCGACCGAGAACTTTGAATTATGGTGTAGATATGGTTGGGATGGCCAACACTATCTACCCAAGCTTTCGCTTCTTCTTTACCTAAAGGCCTGGTTTGTTTGAAATAAGTAACCTGTGTCCACCACCGGAGTCGATTATACATCTCTTGCATGTAGTCATCCATCTGTGCATTATGATCTGGAACGCCTTCATCAAATTCATCCCAATCTGAATCAGTGGTTGAGTCACTTCCTGCAATAAGGGTCGAGAGAATGTTAGATGAATATTGAAATATGAAATATTAGTGAATATGATTAACAAAGACAATAAACTAAATACTTACTGGGCTTGATACTGGAACATACTCATGATCGGAATCTGAAGATTGACTCATGTTTAGAGAGAGAGCTTGCACAGTTTTACGAAATTATTTTTGGAAGAGAGTAGGAGATAGAGAGCTTCGAGAATATGGAGAGTGAGTGTGTGAAGATGAAATGGAGGAGGCATCCCTTATATAGAGGTTGGTCATGAACTAGCCACAAGGTTACAAGTTAAAAAAACGGTAACCTGGTACGTGTACAGTGACCTGGATGTACCTTTCCTGACAAAAGTAATTACTTATGGTAACTTTGAATTCACTTTGTACTGCAAACGGTAACCTGGTACGTGTACAGTGACCTGGTACGTGTACCTTTCCTGACAAAAGTAATTACCTATGGTAACTTTGAATTCACTTTGTACTGCAAACGGTAACCTGGTACGTGTACAGTGACCTGGTACGTGTACCTTTCCTGACAAAAGTAATTACCTATGGTAACTTTGAATTCACTTTGTACTGCAAACGGTAACCTGGTACGTGTACAGTGACCTGGTACGTGTACCTTTCCTGACAAAAGTAATTACCTATGGTAACTTTGAATTCACTTTGTACTGCAAACGGTAACCTGGTACGTGTACCTTTCCTGACAAAAGTAATTACCTATGGTAACTTTGAATTCACTTTGTACTGCAAACGGTAACCTGGTACGTGTACAGTGACCTGGTACGTGTACCTTTCCTGACAAAAGTAATTACCTATGGTAACTTTGAATTCACTTTGTACTGCAAACGGTAACTTGGTACGTGTACAGTGACCTGGTACGTGTACCTTTCCTGACAAAAGTAATTACCTATGGTAACTTTGAATTCACTTTGTACTGCAAACGGTAACCTGGTACGTGACCTTTCCTGACAAAAGTAATTACCTATGGTAACTTTGAATTCACTTTGTACTGCAAACGGTAACCTGGTACGTGTACAGTGACCTGGTACGTGTACCTTTCCTGACAAAAGTAATTACCTATGGTAACTTTGAATTCACTTTGTACTGCAAACGGTAACCTGGTACGTGTACCTTTCCTGACAAAAGTAATTACCTATGGTAACTTTGAATTCACTTTGTACTGCAAACGGTAACCTGGTACGTGTACCTTTCCTGACAAAAGTAATTACCTATGGTAACTTTGAATTCACTTTGTACTGCAAACGGTAACCTGGTACGTGTACAGTGACCTGGTATGTGTACCTTTCCTGACAAAAGTAATTACCTATGGTAACTTTGAATTCACTTTGTACTGCAAACGGTAACCTGGTACGTGTACCTTTCCTGACAAAAGTAATTACCTATGGTAACTTTGAATTCACTTTGTAGGATCATCAACTTCTCCATGGTGTGTTTGGTACGCTCCCTTTCAGTAGCCGTTGGACTAGCCGTTGAACTAGCCGTTGGGCATGTCAGTGTTACTCAAATATTATAAAAGTGGGTATTAGTGTCCCAACATACTCATTCCTTACCCTGTGCTCTCAGAATCTGTCTAATTACATCTTGCTTGAACTCTTCATACCTTAATTCCCATTTCGCTCTCAAAATCAAATGGAGTTTCCTTTCTGTTTGCACGTCAATTATGTAGCTACTTTTGGTCGTCATGGAGCTCAATTTGATAGAAGAATGGGGCACAGACGCGTAGAAGTTACTATGCCATATCCTAGTAATCTCCGGGATCTACAACGACGAGTAATTCGAGCACTACAGTCCCTCCTCGGCAGAATAAACATAACAACAATGGTGTATTTGGGGCTGGAAGGCGACTACGAGTGGACTTTTATTCATGTACGAAATGATACATCAGTTCGCCGGATGATGGAGAATTACATGGAGTATAATGATTTCATCGCTCATATTCCATTACTTGTTATTTATGATCCTATTGAGCCCGATGATGATGATTTTCAACACCAAGAACCAATTTATGAGATGAGACGTAATGTAATAGCACAGGGAATAGAGAGACAATGGTTAGGAAATAATTAGGTCATCGGTTATTGCGTAATTGATCTTGTTAGTTCTCGTGTTGTTATAATTTTCGGGATTTATAATCTTTAGTAGATGTTTGGACGTGGAATAAACGTGTTGTTATAGTTATTGACTTTTAATTATGTGATTCATCAGATTTGAATTCGGGGACTTCTCTTTCTTAGGAATTTCTACATTTTGATATATTTCATTTCACGTGACACACCGTATTATCAATAACAGTGCCAGGAGGAACATTATCACAATTCTTTCTCTCAGGCAGCAAGCTCAACAGAAACAAAGGTATTCCGGGAAGTTTAGATTGAAGTTGGTCACACATCTTTTCTTTCTTAGGAATTTCTACATTTTGAAATATTTCATTTCTCGTGACATATACAATCTTTGGTACATGTTAGATATTTCATTTCGACACTATCATTGCTGGAGAACACTCAACGACCAACAAAGAATTTAGACCACCCAGATTGGCATTGCAGAAACGATGCATTTCTAGAAAAATTTTGCCATAGTCTCCCCTGTTTTTCTTATCTCCACCGGTTCTAAGAACCTCCACAAAATCAACCAAAATATAATCAACAAGGTCACCAGCATTGTCAGCAATAATTCCACCATCACCAAGTCCACCAGAAAAAAACTACTACCACACAAATTGTACTAGCGTCTAACACACCAAGTAAAAATGAAAGACAACAAATAGTTCCAGATGATACTAAAGTTTATTACATCCAAATCCAAGATGACAACCACTAGGGTGCACCATGCTGGCGCTGGTAACTATCCCATATGTATAAAGAGCTGAACACATCCTCAAGACCATGAGTTGCAGCTCTTTGTTCTTCTTCTGGCATCCCCTGACGATAGTATGACCAGTCCCATGCATTGTTCTCTTGGTAGTACGAGCGTTCAAGCTCACTTGCCTCAGACAGTAGCTGTAACACACTTGGTCAGGTAAGTACACATAAAAAATAAAAGTGATATGTAATGAAGTACTATGAAAATATGACTTACTAGACAGGGATCTGGACGATGAACCAGGGTGGTCTGATAACTATTAGGGTTTAGGATCTTCGGGTGTGTGTGCTTGGTGTACCAATCTAGGTAGAGTGGGTCACAAGCATGCAACCGCGCATTTGTGCGCGTATACCCTGGAACCAGCAATTTAGGAGTGTTTTCCCACAACTATACATGGGGGGTATACACAGGTGTAGGGTTGGGTTTTTCCTCTTTTTTCAGACCTTGGGTTGGGTCTAATAGGAGGTTCAGGGATATTCTGAATGTAACCAAACTGGCGTAGACAACGCCCAGGCATGTATGGCTCATTTAACCCCAAAACCTGTATGTTACCTCTATACCATGTACGCCCTCCATGAACATTAACATTATCTCGACCGTAGGGCAACCAATCAATCTACAATGAACATTAATAGTAAAATGTAACCAACAACGAAAGACAAAAATAATAATGGTTCAATGTGTTAACAACTACAAACACTTACATTTAGAGCAGTCAAAGCATCTAGATGCTCACGATATCCTTGCAGTGAACGATGATCCTGCACTTGAGAGGTAGATCTCACCCATCTTAGAGCCCAAGGTCTATCATCATTAGCGCGCCAGTCCGGGCTAATCGCTGGTCTTAATGTAGGGAAGTGCGCATAAATCTAGCACTGTGCATATAAAACACTAGAATGATTAAGCAGTACCAATTATTAATACTCAGTGAGTTATCATATACTAGATGCACATTAGGACACATACCTCAAGTTACGTCATAGAACCACCTATCCCACTGGAGCCGGCACGAGATGATATCCCTACCTGACGATATAACCATGCAAGAGTACCAGCTCCCCATGCATATTTACGAAGCTTGGTACCTTTCTTCATGGGAGCTACTAACCAGAACAGCTGTGGACTCAGACGACCATTTGATTTTCCAGCTAATATGGTGGTACCAATCAGATGATACAACCAACCACATGCCTGCTTCATTGCCTCTTCATTTTCATCCCTACATTGCTGCAACAAGCTCGCAATTGATACAGCACCGGTACTCCACAGTGTCTCGGTCATACTCTCAACATCTGCCCCAAAATTAAGACAATCAGCCATTACCTCCTTCAACTCAGGGTGGATGAATCCCCTATCAATGGACGACTGACGATGGGGATTTGCAGTATCATCCACACATCATGCAGGGTAATAGTCATCTCACCAAACGACATATGGAATGAGTTTGTATCAGGCTGCCACCTCTCCACAAAAGCACTGATGAGGTACATATTGTTGTATGGCATCGTAATATCCTGTAGGTGCTCTATACTAGAATACTCAAGCATCTTCCTTGTTCTTGGTCTGGAAATTTGATCTTTTGGCCAGCAGGTAAGCATCACCCTACGGGATTTGAAACTCAAAACCCCACGATCCTACATAATGACCAATATTTAACACTTACAAAACGTAGTATGATATTAAATGATCAAATACAGGAGAAGATAGAGAACATACCTTAGTCGAGGTTCATAAGTCAAGCGCTACATGACCCCCGAAGCTAGTGATAACACTAGTGAGTAGTGGACCGCCAGGAACTGGCACCTCTATCAACTTCCAAGAGGTAGGAATGACTGGAACCATCGCTAGCGTTGCTTCCTCGTCAGTGTCATCCTCCTTATCCATGACTTCATCATCTTCATTATCCTGCTCCTCATCCACGTCGGGTGAGTCTTCATCATCAGCACCACGACCATCGTCATCAGCATGTGGCGAACGCTCAGTCATCACATGGTCCTCAACAGCACGGGCGGGTGATGGGCATGGTGGACGTGATGAACTACCACCGCCTGACGTCTGAGCTTCTAACGGAGCAGTCTGGTGGCTTGATTCCCTCGAGATATTGTAGCTAGCGCTGTGCAGTGATCTGTCAGACCAAGCACTACTGGATGATGACGCCATTGGCATGCGTCTCCTCGGTATATTGAACACCGCCGAGTCATCCTCCGCTACCATTGGTGGTGCTGGTACTTGAAACGCCGGGTCGTTGAAAGATTGACCCGGATGGAAAGATGAATGGCGTGCTGCTTCCATGCGGGGGGCAGGATTACTCGGCCCTTCACCAGGAGCATGTGCACGACGACGATATGAGGCCGTCATAGGCTGCTCCGCACCCCGGTCTTTATTCTTCCTCTTCGTGACTACATGTTTCACTGCTTTTTTCAGACGATCCATCACTGCATACGAATATCACACAGTTATATTCCTCATTCATAACATAAAAATTCAAACATTTATAATCATATCATTCACAATATTACAATTCAAAAAAAAATTCAAACATTTATAAATCAGTGAAATATTAGTTAGAATTCAAAAAAATAACAAATTAAAACATTTTAAAATCATTCACAATATTATAATTCAAAAATAAATAAATTAAAACATTTAAAAAATCATTCAAAATATTAGAATTAAAAAAAACCGCTACTCGACCGTCTCCGAATCGAGGACCGCCGCTCCTCTACTGCTCCGGCGTCGAGTACTGCAGCTCCTCGCGCGTCTCCATCTCGAGCAGCCCAGATACTCGCGCCCCCTGTGTCGCTGGAGAACCGAAGTCGCGAGCACCTCTACTCCTCGCCCTGGTGCCGACCGAGTGCCGCTCCTCCTCGCGTTTCTTCTAGGCGAGCAGCGCCGGTCCTTGCCGCACCCCCACCCGAGTCGCCCTGCTCCTCGCCCCTCTACAGGTCGAGCCGCACCAACCAGGGCTCGCCCCTGTATTTTTTTTTTCAAAATTTTCAAGTTTCCTCCGAATTTTTCATGCTAGATCTAGCTCAAATGATGTTGAATTTCGAAAAACTAACACCAAATTCATACTCAGGACACCCAAATCTATAAGTTGCAAAAAAAAATTCGAAAAACTCACCGGAAAATTTTTCCGGCGGTGGTTGGCGGCGGCTCCGGCGGCGGCTCCGGTGGCGGCTCCGGCAGACAGAAGAGAGCTATTTAAGGAAGAGAGATAGATGAGAGAGAGTATGGAAGTGAGAAATGAATAATCCAAGGAAGGTTAGGCTATATATAGTACGAGCGTTTTTTACCCGAAATTGACGTTTTCAACTGCGATTTCAATACAACGTTCTGAAAGTGTAACAATGTTTGTAATTTAGTCAAACACAACATTAAATGTCATTAACTAATGTGGAGTCACAATTATAACCTTTAAATGCGATTAAAAAGGGTTTTACGTCTTTTATACGGGTTTATAATGTTTTGTAACAATCAGAGTGTTTTTTACTGTTTACGCTCAAGAAATTATTTTTTAAAAAAACAAGAGTTACAACACGACATTATTACATGTGTACAACATCAATATGAATTAAAAAAATTTTGTACTGCGGTGATTAGTAATTTTGTACTATGAATAGCAACCCAGTTATCAAATTCGGGTTCTTAACACTCTCTTTCCTATTTCTCTCACTGCCACATCATCTTAAGAATCATATCTAATTTTTACCAACATCAGAGAACCCATCATTTAGTTTTAAACTTTCTCCATTTGTCATATGATTTTATTTTTTACTTATTAAATATTATAAAAATACTTAACATTAATATTGAATTATTATTACTACTATTTTCATTAATACATAAATAAGCTGAACTTAATATTTTATATATGATTAAAGTTTATTATATTTTTGAAACAAAATAAAATAAAATTTATTTATATAAATTATAAGTATAATTTTTTATTATTTTTCCCTCGACATTTAGTATTAAAATATTATAAGAAATTTTAAAATGAATGCATTCATAGACATTATATTTTTCAAATATATTTTAATATTTATTTTTATATCACAAATATAAATAAAAATATTAATTTATCTAAAATAAATATATAAAAATATGAAAAACATAGTCAATTTGGATCTAGTTTTGTAGAGAATAAGGTTTTAAAATTTTGATTTTGGTTTATTTATATCATTATTAGTTTTTAAAATATTAAGATTTTTAAATATATAAAATTTAACTACTTATATTTGACATATTATAATTATAGGAAAAAACTGGTGGGTCCCAATTATGGGTTCTTAAAAGGTTCTTCCCTAAGAACCTAAATTAGAGTTCTTACCACTCTCTCCTCCACCTCATATATGTTTGTGTACTATTTAGAATTATTATTTGTGTGGATGATCTATGTTGGGGTTGGACGTATAACAACTTTTAAGGTTTGTTGAGTTGATTTTTAGTGTTTATGGTTTATTTTTTATTTGATTGGTTGGATTAAACTCAATTTTTTCAGGGTTTGGCGGTATTAGAACCATAAGTACTAACTTTTTATTTAATTTTATTAAAATTTGAATAATATTTTATATATTATATTGAAATGTACATAAGAATAAATACATATTATATATACTTGAACATATATATATTATACTTTATAAATTTTTTAAAAATCAGGTTGGACCGGTATGTCTTGACTCAATTTTGTGTAATAGTTAATCAATCCTTTATTCTTGCTAGATTTTTTTCCAGACACGCCTAATAACCCTTTTAGCCTGGGTCTATTGAGCTTCTTCTCGAGCCTGATCACGTTAGACTCATTATCATCAATGTAGGGGGTGTGGTGAGAGCACAATTATTGGTGATTCTTATTAGTTCTTAGCTAAAAAATAAATCAAAAATATGAGGTGGGTATAAGAATCCTTAAGAAACCAATTATGGGAGTCACACCAATTATTCTTCCAATTACAATACTCCACATAAATGAAAGAGAAAAAAAAACTCCGATATTGTTAAAAAGGAAATATAGTTCTTAAAATAATGTAGAAGAAAGAGAAATATGAGAGAAAGTGTTAACAACCTATTTTTTAGTTCTATAATAATCATGTGGGTTAAAAAAAGGCGAATATCTCATTAGTGACACTTATGATGGTATCCTCATTGCTCCTAAGATGTTGGGTTTGAAGTTGGTTATTGCTCTAGTTGAGCAATAGCTTGAATTTTATTTATATGCGATGATTGATTGACAAAACTTGTTAATACATAACGTTTTGGAATTTATAAATGTCTTAAATTTAAAGTATAGTTGATTACCTTCTGTAGTTGAGCAATAGCTTGATGTTTTATTTACATGTAATGAATGATTGACAAAAACTTGTTAATACATAAAGTTGTGGAAGTTATAAATCTCTTATATTTAAAATATAGCTGACTAAAGATTCTTGAAAGACTATCTTAGGGTTAGGAGGTGAAAGGGGTGGTGGTGTTTGCAGTGAGGCCTGGTGTGCGTGCAGGTGGGATTTTTATCGGTGGTTCCTGGTGACGGTTCTGTTAGCGTTGGGGGGTGGTCTGTGGAGGAGGAGGTTAGGTTCTGAGACGGCCTTCTCTGGTTCTTGGTGTGACTGTTGTAATGCTCCTTAAGTTGTGTTTCTCTACTCCTTGGGATCTGGGGTGGTGGTGTTGCGGGTGTGTTGTCGATGTTAGAATCTTTTGTAGTACGAAAAGGTGCAGAGGTGGTGGTGTTTGTTCTTCTTGGGCGACTGGTGCAGTTTGGGTCAGTAGTGTTTGAGTTTTTTCTGGTGCGATTGGTGGTGGTCGCTTGGGGTAGAGTTTGGCCTTTGCTTTGTTTTCTTTTCTGGTTCTTGGCGTGGTGGATTTAGAGGTTCTTCGGTTGTGGTTTGTTTATTCCTCTAGCTCGGTGCGGTTTTGGGAGCATATGGGGCTTCTCGTCGGTTGTGGTGGTGTCAATATTTCTACTTTGGTTTGGTGTGGTTCCTCTGTAGCTCCTCTGTGTTTGGTGGTAGTGTGTAGAGCAAGAGGAGTCTCGTTTTATTCAAGAAGCTGCCCATCGTGAAAGAGGAGCATGCGATTGGTGGTGGTGGTGTTTCTCGTCATTTTTCTGTTTTGGCTTGGGGTAATTTTTTGTGGGCCCTTCAGTGATTGGTGGTGCTGGGGTGCAGATGTGTAGTGTCCAATGATGATGTAGGTGTAGGTGGTTGATCAATTTAGTTGTTTTTTGTCTTTGGTGATGGGTTTGTTACGTCCTAAGAAGGTCCCAGTGAAGGGGGTCAATTATGTTGACGGGCTTGCGAAACTTTGAGAAAATTTATCCCTTACGAAGGAAGAAGAGCAGATTGTTGCGTTTGATGGTTCTGAAGTGACCGAGTGTTTGGCCTATATTGATCTTTGTTTAGTTGGTAAGGTCTTTTCTAGTCGTCCAATTAATGCTCAGTGTTTGCATTTTACATTAATGTCTGCTTGAAAACTAGTGTGTGATCTCTCGATTCAAGTTCTGGGCTTGAATATCTTTTTTTAATTGGGGTCAGGTAAGGATTGTTATCGAATTGTAGGGGGTGGCCCTTGGCATTTTGAGAACCACTTGTTGATAGTTCGAGAGATAGATGAGACGGTCCTTTTATTGGATCACTAGTTTAACTTTGTTAATATGTGGATCAAGGTTTATGATTTGTCGCCTGGTCTTTTCTATCGAGCGTGAACTGTGTTTATTACAGGCCAGGTCGGTAAATTGCTGTTGTTTAGGGATGGTGATTATCTTATTCAACGTCAGTTTCTCGAGCTTTAGGTTCAGATTAATGCTCTTAAACCTTTGAAGCAGTTTTTGTCTATTAGCTTTAAGGGTCGTAAGTTTAAGCCCCGCCTCACCTATGATAGGATCCCTTATTTCTGTTATGCTTGTGGGTTCTTGAATCATGTTATGCGGGATTGTTATAAGGCCCCTTTGAAGGGGGTTACTTGCCTCCCGTATGGCGGCTAGCTCCGGTCTGGATTTAAGGGAAATTAGGGTGCGTATGTGTTTACTCGTTCATCTGAGTCAAGGAAGTTAGAGATTGTTGAGTCGTTCCAGCAGGGTTCTAGAGGATCTCCCCGAGACCGGGCAGGTGTTCCTCTCGTTATTGTTATGAAGAGTGTTGATTGTTTGGCTGAGGCTGAGGTCACTAGTGTAGAAAAGGTTTAATACCACGATTATTTTGCTTAAAAACCCACGGTTATAAACTATGGTTTATGCTCACGTCGTATATTAAAAAATAACTATAACGACGGGTCATAACCGTCGTTTAAAGTAAGGTAAAAAACCATGGTTGGTTGAAACCGTCGTTTAAGACCCATTCTCCCGCGATATTCATTGACTTTATACGACGGTTAGGAGCCCGAACCGTGGTATAAAGTGAGTAATAAGTGACAGTTATTATTAAAAGCGTGGTATATAATGTATAAAATCAAGCCGTGGTTTATAGTCTGTGAATTTTTTTCCAAAACGCCAGTGATTTAGCGCCGCCTTCAATCTAATCTCAACAGAGCGCAGACACAAGAGAATGAAGAGGCCAGAACATGTTCCTTGTATGCGAATTAGGGTTGCAAAATAATGAGTGAATGGAGGCATAGTATGTTCTTTTTTCGTCGGTGCGTTGCAAAATTACCGTGAAGAGAATTGAGGCAACCATGTTCATTGTTCGCTGGTTAGGGTTGCAAAAAATTACAGTGAAGATGAGGAAGAGGCGCAGAGCAGGTGTTCCTTATTCGCTAGTGTGGGTTGCAAAAATTACCGTGAAAATAAGAGAATGAGAGAGGCCGGAGCATGTCCTTGTTCGCCGGTTAGGGTTGCAAAAATTACAGTAAGTGGAGATGAGGAAGAGGCGCAGAGCATGTGTTCCTTGTTTTCCTGTATGGGTTGCGAAGTTGAAGAGATGGCGCAGAGCATAGTTCCATGTTCGCTGGTGGGTTTCAAAAATTACAGGAAGTTGAAGAGAATGAAGAAGAGTTGAGGCTAGAGCATGTTCGATTTGTTCGCCAGTGTGGATTGCAAAAGTGAAAGAAAATATATAGAGAATAGAGAAAGAGCAGCGTTAATTTGGACCGAAAATCAAAATTCTCGCTTAGACTATATACCACGGTTCTTCCACGAAACCGTCGTTTATAGTTGTTTGACCATGAATAAAAACGACGATTTTGACCAAACTGTGGTTTAAAATACAACACGTTAAGCTATATACGATGGTTCTTATGTAACCGTCACTTATGATCGCGCATTAAACGACGGTTCCACCCTTTACCGTGGTATAAAATCTACCGCCAAGAATTTTTGTGACGGTTATTCTGATAACCTTGGTTTATAATGTCTCACCGAGAATTTTTGTGACAGTTATTCTATTAACCGTGGTTTAAATTTTTTAAATGACGGTTATATGATTAACCGTGGTTTAACGTGCGTCATTTAAAATCTTTTTCTACTAGTGGGTGGTGTTCCCTGAGGAGGGGGTGAAGGGGGAGCCCAAGCTTTTTGCGGGTGTTGAAGAGGAAGTAATGGAGGAGGGAGGTTTGGCTAGGGGTGGGAGGCTGTTGAGCGGGATGGCTTGGTTTCCTATACTGGTTTTGGCTTTTCTGGCCAAGGTCGGGGGCAGGCAAAGGAGTGCTAGACAGATAGGGGGCATGGGTGAGGGAGTTGGGAGAGAGAAAAGAGCCAGACGCTTGATAGAGTTGTAGTATCTGATAGTTGGGGGGCCTCGTTCCCTCATGCTTGTGTTCTTCATTTGGCGTGAACACGACTAGATCATTGTTCTGTTTATTGATGTTTAAGGGTGTTTTACAAAAAGGCTCCAGCCTTTCCGTTTTGAGAATTCTTGGTTGCTGAAAAAAGATTGTGAGTAGTGTGTGTCGGTTTCTTGGCGTGATAGTAATCAGCCTTGGGCCTCTTTTGGGGACAAATTTCGTTTGTGCGGCCAAGCCTTACGGTCTAGGTTCCTGTTTTCTCCCGATGGTGTTCAAAAATGGATCCTCAATGTTGAGTCAGAGTTAGCACAGATCCATATTAAGGATCCTTCAGAGGGGTTTGGTCATCGTCAAGCTTTTTTATTGAGCTTGTTAGATCAGCTTCATTGGCAGCTTGAGGTGATGTGGAATTAGTGTTCCCGTCAGGATTGGTTGAATGAGGGTGACCGTAATAGTAGATTTTTTTCATTCTCGAGCTTCTAGACGGAGGAAGATTAACTTCACTGTTGGGATTACATATGCTAATGGAATCTTCTGTTATGAGAAGATGAGAGTTCTAGATATTTCTAGAGCCTACTCCATTGATTTGTTTCGTAGCTCTCCTCGGGTTCTAGATCCTCACCTTTTTGTTGCTGTGGAGGGTCGGGTGCTTGCTAATGACAGAGCTCATCTTCAGTTACCCTATCAAAGGGAGGAGATCCGGGCTACTTTATTCCGAATGGGGGACTAGGCGCTTAGGCCGGATGGTATGAATGTTACCTTTTTCAAACGTTTTTGGAATGTGGTGGGGGTGATGTCTGTCTTCAGATGTTGTATATCCTAAATGGAGCCCCCCTTTATCCTAGTATGAATCATACTCATGTTGCTTTTATCCCTAATAAGTGGCCTTTGGCTTCCATTGGATATTATAGGCATATTTCTTTGGGTAATGTGATTTATAAGTTGGTCACTAAAGTGCTCGCGAATAAGCTGAAGCCCATCTTACTGTCACTGGTTTCTGAGCAACGACCAGCTTTTGTGAAGGGCCAGCTTATTACTGATAATATTGTGGTGGCTGACGAAGTTTTCCATTAAATGCATTCGAGGTCGGTGTCTCCAAAGGGTCGTTATGCTTTGAAGCTTGATATGGAGAAGGCTTTTGAGTGGTATTTTTTGGAGAAGATCTTATGTAGTATAGGCCTTCCTGATTGTTGGGTCCGGCCTACTATGAATTGTGTCACTTCCCTCTCCATGTCGGTCCTAGTTAATAGGCAGCCTAGTGATTCTTTTTGTCTGGGGAGGGGTTTGCGGTAGGGTGACCCCCCCTATCCCTTTCTTTTTTGTTTTGTATGAAGGTTCTTTCGTCTAGCTTCCAGTTGTATGAGGAGGTGGAAATTATTTCAGGGGTCAAGATTGCTCGGGCTGGTCCTTCCGCCAGGCATCTTTTCTTTGCGGATGATTGCTTAATCTTTGGTAGAGGTGTTCGGTCAGAGGTTGTTGTAGTGGAGGAGCTCCTTACCTCCTTTGCTCACTCCTCTGGGCAAGTTGTTAGTAGGGCCAAATCATCTATAGTCTTCGGTCGAAAGATGGAGGGGTGAAGGAAGCAGGAGGTTGGAGGCGTGTTTGTTATTCATGAGTTCCCTTTGATCCAAAGTTATTTAGGCCTTCCTATCAGCTTGGGTCATTCTTGGGTCATTCTAAGGCAAGAACACTTCATTTTCTCTTTGACAGGATGTGAAAGCGGGTTCAAAGCTGGAGCTGTAAAGTTTCCCGGGCGGGTCGCCTTGTTCTTATTCAGAGTGTTTTGCCGGCTATCTCGGCCTATGCCATGCAAGTTTTCAAGTTTCCTCGCCCCTCTTTTCAAGCTTCAAAGATTCATCTCTCGGTTTTGGTGGGGTAGTGGTGGCCTAAAAAACCGATCTACTGGCTGAAACATGAGGTATTATCTAGAAATAGGGTTGGTCGGGGTTGTGGGTGTACGTGAATTTGAGGCCTTTAATTTGGCTATGCTTGTGAAGTAGTGTTGGAGGTTCCTTACTCTTCCGAATTCCCTGGTCTCATGGGTTTTGTCCATGCTCTTAATCATTGGTGGGAGTTTCCAATCCCCAGGACTACCTTGCCCATTACCCTTCTTACCCCATGATGAATTAAGGAAATGGTCTTTCATATAGACCGCCAGGTAATATTTAATTGTACATTTGATGGAAATTATCGATTTTAATTTTTTGATAATATTTTTTACGTCATTATAAAAAATTAAATCTTCATCATTTTAAGAAGCAAACATAACTAAATGAAAGTTTTTTTATTGCACCAATTGACCAATATTATTTTACAGATATTCAAAATTAGTACAAATAAGCTACGGAAGTTATAAGTTGACTTTGATAATGTGATCAACCGATGAGCTTATCACTTGACGCCACCAAATATTAGTATTTGGAATGGTTACATATAATGTGACGTAGTAATGACTTGGTAAGTGAACTGTACACGTTTTAGAAGTTCACTACGGCGGCACGCTTCTGATGAGGCATGATGATGTGCTCACGTAACGTTTATGGTTAAGTTTAATACGTACTAAATTATTTCAGTTAGTCCAATTATTTGTCTTATTTTGACTATTGTTTTCTATTATATATTATATAAAATTAATTAATTCTAATTACGAAATTATTATGATAATCTCTTTAAATTTCTTCTGATTAAATTTTCAATATGTTTTTATAAATGATTTTATACTTTATATGTAATATTAAAATTCAAAGTGTTTCTAAAATATAATATTAAAAAATATCAAACACACAGGATGAAGGTAATATGTTACCTAATCGAATGTAATAAAAAAATTATTTTGTACTCCCTCTGTCCTATTGGCAGTGTCCACTGTCACTTTATATTTTGTCCCAAAACAGAGTCTCTTTTCTCTCACAATTATCTCTTATCATAGAGTGTTTCTTAATCTGCGTGCAAACATGTAATGAGACACTGGGGTTGGGACGGAGGGAGTAATTTTTTAACAATTAGTTATATTTATTCAATTTTTTAAAATGATATATTTTATGAAAGTGATATAATAATTTTTTCACAGTTGCTTAACCTATTAGTGTAGTCAATTAATGTGTTATTAAAAATGTGCAAAGACGTAAAGTTTGGTATCTGATTTCTCAAATGGAAGATATGCAATGAAACTATACAGCTTTTTAGCAAATAAATTGATTTTTTGTCATAATGTCTATATAGTTTATAGTATAGTTTATAAAAAAGGTTAAGATTTCTGATGATAAAAGAACTTCTGTAAGCTACTATAGAGAGATCATTTCATAGATATCTTTCGCTGACAATCAACAATACAAAAAAATCACATGTAAAATAAAGTTTGTATAAAGTACCTTAACCTATATTAATTATTCTCTAATACTAATAAGTTTTGTATTCATTTTACGTGGTTAGTAATTATTGTATTGGGTAAGTTTTGAATTCAAAAGTTTTTGTTTCATGATTTTTTCCACATTTTTTTTTGAAAAAGGGTAATGATATATTAATAATGATTGGTAACTATACAAGGGAGTACAGGGGGCCATGTATTAGAGTTCGAAGATTTACAAAAAGGCTAGAGGGCTACAAAAACTTCTCCGCGCCATCCCAAGTTGACTCAAAACCACCAAAGGATCAGGTAGGGGATACACAAAAATGGTGGGGGGGGGGGGAGCGGGGATACACAAAATTCCCATAGAGGTATAGCGAAAAAAAAAAGAAATATCACAGCGCACTAGGAGCACAATACCCTATCTAACCAGTCAAAGTCTCGGATAGAGTCTCTCATTTTCGTCCAAAAGTAGGCCTTCATAGCTACTTTGATCTCTGAAATAAGGCGGGTTGGGTCTCTTGCCATGTTAGCCATCACATGTTTGCATCTTTCGATCCAAATATGGTATACCACACTGGCAATGGCTGCTCTTCTGACCATGTCAATCGACCGGTTCCTCTTGCAGTAGCGGGTGGTCCAATCGGAGCAGCTGCGAAGGCTCGTCGTGTTCGTGGGGAGCAGTAACCAGTCACAAATGTTCCACCAGATCCTGTTAGAGTACCTGCATTCAAAGAAAAGATGGCGGCTAGTCTCTGGAGCTTGCTCACAGAGCCAACATCTGTTAGCAAGACAAATACCCCACGTTTGGAGTTTATCACAGGTTTTCAACCTACCTTTAAGAGCCACCCAGAGCATGAATTTGGCTTTAGGGGTTGCCTAGGATTTCCAACAAATGTTGAACCACGGAAAAGGGGTTAGTGGGGAGAGGGGTGGTATCATTATAAAAGAAACTAACTCGGGGACGAGCAGAGTGGGAGAGCAAGAGGAATGAGGCATCCAGAATGGTACCGCATTGTGATATCCACCAGTCTCTCGCATGGAGGATGGCTTTCCAAGACCACGGGTCATCACTTTTAGCAGAAACCATCCAGATGTTTTGACTTGTCAAGAATCGGTTATGAATCCACCGGATCCACAGACGCTCAGGATTATTTGCAATGGAAAAGATAATCTTAAGCATGAAGCATTTGTTCCATTTATGGATGTCCTTAAGACCCAACCCCCCATTCTGCTTTTTTTCCGAGATGGCTTTCCAAGCTACAGGTGGGGTAGCCTTAGAGTCAAGGTCCCTAGACCAGAGTAATGATCGAAATCTCTTGGTAATCATCTTAATGATATTCTTTGGGATAGGGATACAGGAGGCCCAAAAGCCCACTATATCGAACAGGGTAGATTGGATGAGAGAGAGCCTACCCGCGAAGGAGAGGGATTTCCCACCCCAAGAAGAGATGGTTTTATTTATATTATCCAAAAGGGGGTTAAAGTTAGCTGGTTTAGGTTTCCTAGCAGTAATGGGAATCCCAAGGCAGCGGAAGGGAAATGATCCTGAATTGAAGCCCGTAGATCGGATGATCAAGTCAGCGCAGCAGGGGGTGACACCACCAAGGAAAAAGTTAGATTTAGAGGGGTTAAGCTTGAGGCCAGAAGCATTAGAGAATAGATTAATCTTATCAAGCATGTGGGAGATGGAACTTTGGTCACCTCTACAAAAGAGAAGCGAATCGTCAGCAAAAAGGAGGTGAGTCAAGCGGAGGGTTTGACATGAGGGATGGTAGTGGAAAGTGGGGGAGATGTGAAGTTGGTCAAGGAGTCGAGAAAGCATGTCCATAACTAGAGAGAAAAGGTAAGGGGAGAGCGGATCCCCTTGGCGCAACCCTCACTCACCTTTAAAAAAACCTGTAGGAGATCTGTTAACATTGATAGAGAAGGAGGTGGAGGTCACGCATTGCATAATCCAGTTAGAACTCCGGAGGTTCTAAGGAACAAAGTGTTCCTAAGGAATTCCAGTCTACAGAGTCAAAAGCTTTGCTGATATCCATCTTCATCATACACCGAGGGGGAATATGGGCCCTTTGGTAGTGTTTCATAAGACAGGAGCATAGCTGGATATTATCAGAGATTAGACGACCCTTAATGAAGGATCCTTGACTATCACTAACCAGCAGGGGGAGGGTGTCTTTGAGTCTCTCTGCAAGGATTTTGCTAATGATTTTGTAGAGAGTGTTGCAGCACGAGATGGGCCTATAATCCCTAGGAGAAGAGGCAGCATCGGATTTGAGAATAAGAGTGATGAGCGTAGAGTTAATTTCCTTGAGGAGTCTGCCGTTGTGGAAGAAGCTTTGGATAGCCCGACAAACATCATCCCCAATGATGTCCCATGCCGCTTTGAAAATTTTTACAGAGTACCCATCGGGCCTCGGGGCTTTGTCATCCCCAATGGAAAGGAGGGCCGCTTTAATATCTTTGGGGTCAACAGGACGAGTGAGGCAAGCCCAACCCGATTGGGGGAGGGTTCTAGAGTTATCTAGGTTAAAGTCCTGAAGGGAGTTTTGGGGGTTAGCTCTGGTGCCGAGAAGGCGCTTAAAGTGAGCGACTAAGCAATCTTTAATATCCTCCGGGGCCGTAAGGGTATCTCCTTGGTCATTGGAGATTGAAGCGATGTGGTTTTTATTCCTTCTCCCTTTGATGGCTCTATGTTAGAAGGTCGTGTTAGAGTCGGCTAACTTCAGCCAACGAGTTTAGACAACTGGCGGAGAAATAGCAGCTCCTGATGGTTTCTAGTAAGGGAGCTATGTCTGAGGGTTTTCTCTTTGGCTATCAGGGTCAAGGTCCAGTCTATCTTGGGCGGTAATGAGCTCCTCGTGAATGGATTGGGCTTTGGATAGGAGAGAGCCATATTCGGATTTGTGTAGAGACGAGAGCCTCTTTTTTAGATAACGAAGCCGAGAGACTATGGTGAAGAGGCAACCCCCATGAAGAGGAGGCTCCATGCTTCACGGACAAGGGGAGAAAGGAGGGGCTTTAGCCCAAAGGTTCCGGAATTTGAAGGTTTTTCTATGAGTAGAGGCCTGGGGGAGAGAGATGATCATGGGGCTGTGGTCAGAGATGGGGGGGGGGGGGAAGAAATGAGGCAAAGCTGGTTGGGGGGAGGATCCAGTCCTGGTTCACCAGGACTCGATCGATTTTCCCTATCTGCGACTGTGGTCGTATTGGTTCTATTCCCCATGTGCGACCATAGTATCGGAGGTCCTGGAGCTCCGCTAAACCCACACAGTTGGTAAAATCCTGGGTATCTCTTGGGGAGGGGATACGAGAGCTAATTCTGGCCTCCACGAAAAGGATATTGTTGAAATCGCCGGCTACAACCCAGGGGCCGGGGGAGTTGCCCCCAAGACTAGTAATTTCATCCCATAAATGGAGCGAATGATTGGGATGTTACTTCCATACACAAAGGAGATGATGAAGGGAGGGGCATCAATTGAGGTGGCTTGGCAGGTTAACATTTGGGGAGATTGGAAGGAGGCGGGTAAGGGGCATGGTTGAGGGGTCAAAGAGAATCCAGATGAGCCCATTGGGGTGGACGTCGTAGTTATGGATGAGAGTCCAAGAGGGAAATAAGCAGTTAATGATGGGAATGGTTTGCAAGAGAGACGTGAGTTTCAAGAGGCTAAAGACACTAAGAATGTTTAAGGACAAAATTTTTGATCTCATGGAGTTTGGAGTGATCGTTGCACCCCTTGATGTTCCAGATTGCAAGATTCATTGAGGAGGGGAGGTAGAGGAAGGGGGGAGGAGGGCAGATTGAGCTGGGCCCTGGGAGAATGTAGAAAAGGAGTTAGAGAGTTGAAGGGAAAGGTCTTCACTTAAGGGGGACACAGACTTGTCTCTTGGAGCTTTCTTTTTGGAGTGAACAAGGTTCCAGGAGACCGAGGGTCCGAGGTGTTCACAAGCTGGGGGTCCGAGGGGTTGGCAAGCAGTTGAAGGAGAGAAGGGGACATATCCGGGGAGGAGGATTTAGGGAGAGAGGTTGAGCTAGAGGGAGTCTCACACAGGGGTGGGGAGATCGGGGAGGCCTCGGGGCAAATTGGATTGGGAGGGGAGACCAAAGAGGTCTCAGGAGGGATGGGGTTTATGGCAGGAGGGCTCAAAGACGAGGGGTGTGGAGGGTTAGGGGGGATGGGTTAGGAGGGGGAGAGGATTGGCTGGGGGTTTACGAGGGGAGGGGGGCTTGGGGTCGGCGGGGAGGGGGCCCGGGCGGCGGGCAGGGGGTGGCCAAGTTGGTTGCAGGAGGTACAAGAGACCGGTTCCCATTCATAGACAACTGGCTGGTAGAGGATGCCCCGGGGGGATCGGATATCAATTTCTCTAATGATATCTTGGCTGAAATCAACTTCGACTAGAGCTCTAGCAAAGGAGATTCTAGATTTGCTTACGGTGGAGAGGTCAGTATGCAGAGAGAGGCCGATTTTTGAGCATATTTTAGTTAGGCTGGCTTGGGACCATAGGCAAATTGGGAGCCTAGGGAGTTGGATCCAAACAGGGATACTGCTGAGATCCTTGGGATTGAAAGAGAAGTCTGGGGACCATTTCTTTAAAACCAGAGGAGAAGAGTTTAGGAAACCATGGACCCTTGCTCAGAACAAGAAGGAGGTCTTCCTCATTATCGAATCCAAAAAGGAACCATCCTTCCTCATGCAAAAGGATTTGGGGGGTGGGAATGAAATTCCAAGCCCTTTTAACAAATTCCTTCACGATGTTAAAGCCGAATTTTTTCCCCAGATATGTCCCACTAGGGAGTTTTTCCAATACTCTATTTCAGAGGTTAGATCTTCTTCCTCAATGGAAGCGTAGGGACAGTCGAGGTTAGGGTTGTAATTATGATTCATCCGGAGGGATAGCCCGGAACTGGTTTTTTGTTTCGCAAGTAGCATGTCAAGAAATGAGATATTGGATTTAGGAACATTACTTGAGGATGAGGGCCTTGGGTGAATATTAGTCTTAACCGTCTGGACTTTGGCTCGCGAGAGAGGAGTAAAGTCGGACTGCTTCTGGGCAGAGGGGGTCGGGGCCGAGGGGGCCCCTATAAGGTCAACCACAAGCTGTATTCCATGGTTCGAAGAAGACTTCCCATCACGCACGATGCCGGCAATTGGAGAGTCACTGCCCTCCACAATACCGGAACAAGGAGGAGCAACAATCGTCTTGGCACAAACAGCATTCTCACTACACTTGTGGCTTGGGTCCAAATTTGGGGCAATTGGAGTGTCACTGCCCTCAACAATACCAGAACAAGGAGGAGCAATAAACATCTCGGCACAAACAACATTTTCAATACACTTAGGGGCATTATCAGGACCCGACATCAGCCACGGGCCATTACTCAGATGAGAGGAATTATCAGGACCCGACGAATTGACCACCGGAGCGATTGACTGGTCGGTCAAAGAGATGCCATCAGCCATGGCAAGAACAAAAGGAGTCAAAGGAGGCTCGACAGTTAAAGGAGAAGCGTCGACACGGGGGGGAGCGACCGACGGAGGAGCAACTGACGCAGAAGGCGGCAAAGACAGACAGGCAGCGGCGAGGGGAGAAGAAATCGCTGAAGGCGATGAAGAACTTACTGGAAACACAACCAGGGGGGAGGGAGAAGCAGACACTACACCATTCACTGTAGGAGAAGGCGGGACTAAACCAGCGGGAGAGGGCAGAACCGAGGCGCCGGGAGAAGACGACGGTACGGAAGCAGCAACTCCAGGGGGCGGAGCAAGGACGGGCGCCGCAGCCAGAGATGGGGGAGAAACTGCCGGGGTGGAATGGGTAGTTGGGCGTCTCTTTCCCATTGCAGAGCAGAACAGAGCTGGAGGGGAAAACTCAAGGGGGGAAGCGCCGCACCTGAGCCTAGCCACCAGGGGCGGCCTGGCGGCGAGGGGAACCTACGGTGACGGCTCAGAGGGAGTTGAACGGAGAAGACAAGGCGGCTGAAGAAGGGGGGGAACTGGCGATGGCGAAGACTCGAGGAGGAAGAAGAATCGTGCGCGTGAAGCGCGTTCCAATGGGAAAATAGACACAAAGTGATTGCTTTCCTTTTTTTCATCAAATCAATGAGAGTTAATATGTTTAGTATAACAATCAAATTGTTAACATCACACAATTTTAGTTAGATACTTTCAAATACTAACGATCGCAACAATTTTAAGTCATCAGTAGTTATAAATCTGAACTACAATTTGCATTTAAGTCGAGCAAATACCCTAACAGATGTGACTCCTTGTTCGCTAAAAATCTTTTTTAATTTTAAGTCCAATGGGGATAATGGTGGACTGATTTGAAATCATGACTATAGTTTCACAAAAATCTCATATATAACCCAAACCCCACGGTTCACGTCACGATACGTAACAGTACTATTGCTAATCGAACCGAGTAATGATGTCACAAAGAAAACCGCTTAGTATTCAACTAGAACTATATTTACTGCAAATTGTAAAGATATTAATAGGAAACAATTATATTGAAATTTGCCGTTGATATTATTGTTATGAATGGTGGAGAAGTGAAAAAAAACTTGTGTTTCTTTGAGTTGCAAGTTGATATGGATTCACTTCACGTTAAGTATTAGACATTATGCTATGAATCTTTATTCTCTAAAAAATTGATTTTTGTTCACTTTGTCAACTTAGGATGCTTTTGAGGTCCGTTCGCTGCTCGCTTCCAATCACAGCTATTGCTGCGTTTGGAATAATCTCACCGTAGTTAACCTATACTAATCAGACAGCTACACATTTTATACCATTCAACTATATTTGTGGCTAATATATGATTGCCATGTGGAACAGAAAAAGCAAAAAGCTGCAAACGCAATGAACGAACGGGGCCTTAATGTGGGTTGTGTTTAGTGCTCAACTGGTTTTCGTTATTTTATTACATCTGTGCTAGATGAGTTTTGTTGTCGTTTTTAACGCCGGATGTGGTTCTTTGGGCTGTTTTAAGGCAATGCTCGTCATGGAAAACTTGATCTTTCTTCTTCCTTCGGCTCAAAATCGAGGCCACTATATAGAATAAATCCAAGTTAAAGATGAAGGGTGGATTCAGAAAAGTAAGTTGAAAGTAGCATGAAAAGTATTTGATGCAATGTTTGATAAGCAAACCCAGTCTTATACTTAGCATCATCGAGAGATTAGTCTTGAACACTATTGGTTTTTTTCGTTCCAAAAATATGTGGCGAAGAGAGTTATTTCCATATTTTTCTAATTCGTTTATGTCTTCTTAGAGATTTATATTTTCCAATTAGAGGTATATTTTTCTAGTTTATTAGTTAAATACTTTGTGAACATAGAGAATTCTAGGAGATATTATTATATTTATCTTTTACGGATAGATAGCCTAGAGATCTATGTATACACTCATAGGAAGAGAGCAAAACGTGATTTTTAAGGAAGAGAAAAATGGTAAGAGAGAGATTTTAGAGGCTATGCAAAGAGAGCTTTGCTACTGGTTGTGTTATAAGTAATTCGAGTTCTCTAGAATTCGAACTACGTGAGAGTTTTGTCAAGACAGTGTTCTTTATGTGAGGGCTTGTATTTGCACTGAATACGTGATTGTGTAACATAGATTATACGTAATTATAATAAAGGTTCAACCTTTCCTTTGTTATGTTCTTCCTTTATTTCTCTCTGTTCATCCTGAGTCATGGACTTAGATCGCCAATGCCCAGAAACTTTCAATTGGTATCAGAGTAAGGTTACCCTCTATGCAAAAGAACATCTTCACGTTGATCTAGAATGAGTTTCTAAAATGTCAAGGCTCTCAAGCTCGTCAAGTTCAACTACTCATGCTGGTGTGAACAGATGGGCGATTAACTTATGTCCATAGATTACGATTTGTGGACTATGGTCACAAGAGGAGACTTGCTTTCTCAAGTTGTTGAAGGAGGTGTTACCAAACCAAATCTTAGCAAACACTGGAACGGAAATGACAAGAAGCTGCTCAGCAAACAAAAAATCAGGCAAAGAGAGCGATTGTCTTCTTTGTCAGAGTTTGATCAACAAAAGGTTTTAGGAATTCTGAAGGCAAAGAAGATTTGGAATTTTCTGAAAACTGTATATGTAGAAACAAATTCTACGAGGAAGGCTAAAGGGAAATATTTTAAGAAGTAGTTTGATAATTTTAAAATGCAAGAAGGTGAGTCCATTACTCAGACCTTAGAAAGATTTAATAAGATACTTGGTGACTTGAAATTTATAGTAGTAACGTTCACCAATAGCGAAATCAATGAAAGGTGTCTTGATAGCTTGGGTAAGACTGGTTAAATTAC